>APFE030797046.1:293292-318312 GCA_000404065.3 Pinus taeda | reverse complement strand
CCCATACATATATGAATTACTACAAGTATGAAATCTAGGAACAATATTAAACTAAGTGCAGAGTATCAGTGGTCGAATGCACCAAAGAAAATAAGAAAAACAGATTCTCTTGTACAAAAATGAGAAGTAATCCTTGCAACTGAAAATAATGATCATATTGACATTGAAATAAAAATGTATGTTGTGTTTCAAAGGTCGACTCACAATGTGAATATGACATTTTGAATAAAAATAACAATAGCCACATGAAATGTTACAAATACAGAGATGGGTGTAACAGGAAAATGTGTTAAATTTCCTTGCATGAATGAAAAAGGGAAAATCCCTTGAGGAATACTTTGCGTTGACGGAGATACATCTCAAACTTATAGCCAAAACCCAATAATTTGGAATGTAGTCAAAGAAACCCTAAAATCAAAGCCAAAGCATGTAATACAGCTAGCTAGTGATTTAAAGAAGGGGTTAGAATCCATCAAGCACGGTACTATTACAGATAAGCTATCAAAACTGGCATGCAGCAGAGCAGCAGGGTCTATATTATAGATATGATCTCAATGTTAGGATATTCCGACACATAGGAAATAGTTAAGTTCAACTTGGTCTAGTATAGAGTTAGGTAAAGTGTGTTTCTTTATCGTTGTACATTTTGTAACTTACAATCCGACGGTCACGTTATGTAGTGATCCGACGGTTCATTCTCTCCTCGGTATTACCGACACTTGATCCGTGGCTTGACACCCGATTGGTCCATGAATTCTATTTAAAGCGCATGGAGGGTCATTTGTAGTTTCACCGTGCATGAGAGAAGCTTATGTAAATTTTCATTCTTTTATTAATAAATTGCCTGTAGTAGCCACGTTGGCGCAGGCCGTGGACTGTTCCCCTCTCTGAGGGTTTTAACCACGTCAAAATACTGGTGTATTGATCTGTGATCTGTTTGTGAGCGGTGTCCTTTTGGTGTTCTGTCTGAGGAACTTACCCTGTAAATTCCTACACTCAATATGGGGTAGAGGATGTCTTAGCTAGTGATTTAAAGAAACCTGGATGTTACATTCCATCCCCATAGACTGTCATAGATGGCTATTGTTACTGTCTTTCAACTGAGCTCTTCACTGTTATTTTAATTTTTAAGAAGCCAATTTTTGCCCTAAACACAGGGGTATAATGGATCGAATATAGAATCTAAGAGTAAGAAACTACAGATTATCATCCATATCTTCTCTTAATCCAAATATAATTATAATAAGGAGCATTCATTCACTGCTATAAAACAGTAGAATAGATCATATTAAATATCCACCACTACTAAGGGGTAATTGAGGTCCGAGGGTAGGTGGCCCGACTTAGAAAGCCATCAATTGTAACAAATCTATCCCTTAATCCCATCTAACACAAAACTCGTTATCTTCATTGTTGAGAATGATAAATTATAACGGATGTGAGCAACATCGTTGTGCTCAAAAAATTTCAATGATTGTCAAAGATAGCAAGGTCAACTTCAAAGCAATCGCAGTCGAAGCCAATAAAAAGTAGAAAAAGAAGAATAATTAGAATGGCACAAACACAGTGATGCTGACATTGAAGTCAAAGCCGATAATCGACCTCAACTAGCATTGATAACTGAACTAACTAAAACCTAATCAACCTGTATAGACGAGTCAGTTAACAAGCTGAAGAAAACCGAGAAATATCAGTTTAGATGGTGGTCTACAGCTAGCTAGTGATTTAAAGACGAGGTTAGAATCCATCAAGCACAATACTATTACAGATAATCTATCAAAACTGGCATGCAGCAGAGCAGCAGGGTCTGTATTATAGATATGATCTCAATATGGGGTAGAGGATGTCTTAGCTAACAAAATGCAGATGAAATCAAGCTAACAGAAACATAGACTTTCAATGCTCAAGCCCAAAAATGGAAGAAAAGTATCTTGGATTAATAAGAAATGGGAAAAAATAACAAAAAATTGTTATTGAATTTCTAATCAAAAATTCTAACAATCAAAGGAGCAGGCGCTGATAGAGCAGGTATGCATATAGAACAGAGAACCATTGTGTGTACCTTTGAGACTGGAAATGTCCACTGAACTGCGGACGGCAGTACCTGGGAAAGAACAGGGAGACAAGGACGGGAGGGTCAGCTAGAAAACAGTACCTGAGAGCTCAAGCAAAAACAAAAGCAAAAGCGGAAGCGAGTTAACTGAATCAATCGTAACTTTATTATATAACAAGAAAAGTTACTATATAAGAAGAAAAGTAACTTACACGTAGCTGACGCTGCATGCATAATGTAAAATGGAATGAACAACACGTATACATCACCTGACTTACTTAACCTCCATCAAATCAGCCTCGCATAACCCCCATCAAATCAGCCTCGCACTAGCCTACGTGATGGCCCATCAGATGTCATAGCTCACTGAATAGATGTCACCGCCATGCCACCTTAGCTGCTGGCATAAATCCGATGCCCTGCTGTTTAACCCTCTCCATGACATTCTCCATGCAAATACGCCTGCTACTTCTCCCTCTGCTACTTCTGGCATACCTTGTTCTTCCTTGGTAGTAGTTCCTCTGTATCGGCTAAACAGGGCCTCCAGAAAGCTAACACCCTTGCTCAACGAATGCAAACGAATGAATGAGGCAGACTTCTCCCCGCCGGCATCAAAATAAAAAGTTCCGTTCACGGTTCCGTTGTGACGTCCATCACCCTCGTCCCAATCTACGCCCGCCCAAATGCCCTGATAACCTTGCACGGGCCCTATGTATTTGATGGTCCCAATCTTGTTGGGATCTTTGTCGATGCTTTTAACCCTCTGCCCTACCTCGAACCCTTGGTGCGATACTTCTGTAATCAAATCTGCTGTTTTGCTGGGAGGATCTTCGGCGACGGTGTCCATGGCAGCCCCATTGTCTGCAGAGAATACTACTTTCTGTAGTTGCCAGATCGCTTGCCATTAGTTTGACCGCTTAGCAGAACCGCTTCTAACCCCTGCAACAGATTTTTCCAAAACCAGCTCTGGATTAATTCTGTATTTGTCGATTGCTAAAAAGGAAGTTTCAGATGGGATCTCCTAAGGTTTTAAAGATATTAGTAAATTTCATTTCTCTTTTCATAATTTTCGGCTAACGTTGCAAAACTGCGAATAACCCCGCAAGGGTTTGGGTATAAATTCATCGATCTAATTTATTGCTAGCTTTTTTGTTATTTTTGGGTTATTTTTCTATAATTTCAGGATCTTAAACTACTAAGCTCATTGAGTGAGCCACAAAACTGAGCTTAAGTGGTTTCGTGACAGGAATAGTTTACCTCTGGGCCTCCAGAAAGGTAACACCCTTGCTCAACGAATGCAAAGGAACAGATGAGCCAGACTTCTCCCCGTCGGCATCAAAATAAAAAGTTCCGTTCACGGTTCCGTTGTGACATCCATCACCGTCGTCCCAATCTACGCCCGCCCAAATTCCCTGATAACCTTACACAGGCCCTATGTATTTGATGGTCCCAATCTTGTTGGGACCTTTGTCGATGCTTTGAACCCTCTGCCCTACCTTGAACCCTTCGTGCGATCCTTCTGTAATCAGATCTGTTGTTTTGCTGGGAGGATCATCGGCGATGGCGTCCATGGTAGCCCCATTGTCTGTAGAGAATACTACTTTCTATAGTTGCCAGATCGCTTGCCATTAGTTTGATCGCGTAGCAGAACCGCTTCTAACCCCTGCGACGGATTTTTCCAAAACCAGCTCTGGATTAATTATGTATTTGTCGATTGCTAAAAACGAAGTTTTAGATGGGATCTCCTAAAGGATCTGAAACTACTAAGCTCATTGAGTGAGCCACAAAACTGAGCTTAAGTGGTTTCGTGACAGGAATAGTTTACCTCTGCTCTAGCTGCCTGTGCCCTTGTGTTTGCTACTTATCTGCCTCAACCGAATCAACAGAGTCGACTGAGTAATCAATGGCTCGGGCGGGTACAGCTTAATCAATAGACTCCCTTGCTTAAACAACTGAAAGGGCTAGGTCTCGATCTCGCTCTCGAACTACCCACCAGCCGCTGGGTATGGAATTGCGCTTAGCTATAGGATCTAGGACTGGAGATGCTCGAACAAAAGAAGAAACTGTTGGACCGACTGCTTGAACGTTTAGCCGAGATATCACACATAAATAATCTGCCCACCCGAGAGATGTGTCAAGGCCTTTCCTGTGCAACAGTTGAACCGAGCAACCCGAAACAGTTCAACTGACCAAGCCCTTTCGATCGCAACCGGGAAAAGTTAAGGCCTTCAGGTGTGAGCTGATCGACACCTATACCACATATCTATCGATTGCCAACATTGACACATATACGGCATAACATGTGTCTCCTAGTTAATAAAAATACACTTAGAACCTAACCTACGCCATAGCATTTCCCCGTAACATTTCTTTAACATTAAATGTTAGGGAACTAATGCTATCTTTGCGATAGCATTACTTCAGGCAGGCGACACTGTTTTAATCAACCGAACTGCTTTCCTAACTTTTCAAATGGTATACCTCATACTGAGGCCAAATAAGATGAACATTTGTTTGATTGGTTAAAAGCATCGGGAAATATAAAATATGGCATCGGTTAATGTGACATGTCGCAAAAGTTTGGTTTAAGTGAAAATAAATTTATGGATTCCTGTGTCAAACTAATGCCATCGATAAAAATCGATTACTATAGTCCCTGCCAGCCCGGAGGGCATGGACTAATAATGATTATACGTTGTGAAAAATATCCCTAGACAAGAATTGAAAAAACGAAATGGTTATTCATATTTGCTTTACCACACAACCATTCTTTTCTTCACACATTCCGGACACATATCTTTCACTAACGTTCATTCTCAAATGAATACAATGGTAAACTGGTCATGGCAATAATGGTGGCCAGAGAAGCATATAACTGAATGCAGTTCATACAAGCGAGTTAATTCCAGCAAGCACGGGTGTCAATTATTAGATACAATAGTAAATTGAATAAAGGTTGGGCTTATTGTGAATTTTTTTTAGAGTCCCTAGCCGATACTAAAAGATTTTATTGCTAATATTATAACATAATTTATATTTTCTCTCCAAATATCTTTTTAAAGTCTCTAGTCCATATTAAAAGATTTTATTGTTAATATTATAACATAATCTATATTTTCTCTTCAAATAACATTATTTATAATTATATTATTTATAATATTTGAATTGTAAATAATGCATTTGACGCTGTGTAATTGATTCTCTTTGCATGAATCTTTTGGCACAGTGCAAAGCCATAGTCCCTTCCGCAATCACGTTGGAAGTTGTTATTAAATGATAAATGGATTCAACTAACGTGTCTTTGTTTATGCTCTTGTGCGGAAATACCGAAGAAACCATTGTCCAAGATTTTGTTTTCTTGCAAAACTTTGCACTAAAATCTTGTATGGGTAACATTTTAGATATTATTAATGCATGTCTTCGTGTAGAGAATTCATTCTTGGCATTTATGTAATATGACACTAAAAGTTTCTGTTATTAATATTTTAATATTAAATTATCCATAATTGTTGTTGGGAAGTTCAATTTTTTTAATGTGAGCTATGTATGTGGAGAATGAGCGCGGAAAAGTTCAATGTTAATATAGCCTACCTCAAAATTTTATTCATTAAAAAAATATTCTCATCTTATTTAAAATACATTAAACTTCCAGAATGCCAAAATGTAAAACAAGTACCAATTAACTATAAACTTCTAGAATGACAAAATGTAAACACAAGTACCAATTAACAATAATTAATGCATATTTCGTTAGTCAATTTGTGTAACATACCCAATTTTCACATACAATTTTTATTTTTCTTTGCTATAAATGTTACCTAGTGATATCATATCCATTTAATTAATATGTGAGTATATAATTTAGTTCTTTTCCTTTAGGCTTTCAAGCATTGCAGTGGTTATTTTACTTTTGGTTTAGGTATTCTAGGAGAAATCTATATTACAACTAAACATATTAGGATCTACCCCTCTTCTAATAGGATACTAGGTAATTTATGGTTTGTCCAAAGAAATCGAGTTGCCCCCTTTTCTCTTCATATAGATATTTCCTATTTTATATTATGTGTAACGTTTCAGACCCGTCATATCTTATTTCTCCCATACCGAGACTTTGTTATGTTTAGAAATGTAGTCATCACTACCTCTCCTCTAACATTATATCACTCATGGTTTATCTATGCCAACATATTGACATATAAATGGTTATTATAATTCTCAAATTATGATCATTTCATTCCATTACCGAAACATTAGTCTACAACATGGTATTTTTTTGTTTTTTATTTATTTATTTCCCTGTACTTGTACATAACCGCCAGACAATTTATTTAGTGATTGTTATTCGAGCTTTTGGGTTAATCTTTAGAATGAAGTTTAGTTTGTCGTATTCCTTTCAGGTATACACCTGTTGACTCTTAATGGATTCAGTATTAATTTGATTGAGAAAGGTTTCCCCGTTTTTTTCTCTAATTCGCTCTACGCCCTTCTTTGTACAGGAAAAGAGAAGTTCTTTTAACCGTGGTGTCCACTACATTGCCCACATTGCCCACCTTTTTTGTGAAGCATAAGGTGAAACCATGTCTATGTGGCCATAGCCCTTGGTTAGGGTTTATATTCCAAGCACTGTAATTTGGTTGCGTATGTTAAGGATTAACACATTTTCCCATTTCAATTGGGCGGTAACCATGTTCGTCGTTCTCAGATTATTTTGTTTTTATGCCCTTCTTCTTTAATGAAAATGGATACGCATTAGTTAGCTACACTCAGGTGGTATATTTGTCAATTGTCGAGAAATGCGCAACTGACAAGCTCCTCTAGGTAACCGTTTCTTCCTTTCTCAAATTGATTCCCTTTCTTCTATATATAAAAAAAATTCTTCGGTTCATCATCTAATTTCATTGTTTTCATTTTGTGGCTTTCATGCCACATACCCACCATTAAATGCACATTGTGTTAAGCAGCGAGTTTGTTCTCTTCCTTCCAAAACACTCCAGAGACTAAATGAAGGTTTCCTTCCAAGTTGGAAATTCCTATTCCACTCAGTTTCGTTATGGATGACCGCTTTCATTTAGTTTTTTGAGTCTTTTGGAAGGATCTCTATTGAGTTCGACGCTGTTAGGGTGTCGAATCCCTTATATGGACCCAGATACAAAATCCAGTGATGGATTATTAGTTTAACTTTTCTTAAAACAATGATTCTGGTTTTAGGTTTTGAAAAGAACCTTTTGTTTAATAAAATATCTGAAATTATGTGGTTGAAAAGGGCCTGTAAATGATATTTGTTTTTCTCATTTCAGTGAAATGGTTTAGAAAACTTCTGGTTCTTTCCTAAATTTTTTACTTCCCTTAAATTTTGTAATGTACAATGATATACTATGTTGTGAATAGGAATGTCTTCGAATTTCCATTTTAGTTTCATTATAATTATGAATGGTCCTATTCATAACTTACATTTACAATATTCTTTGTTTGGTTCTCTTGTAAATTTAAATTTTACAACTTTTATTTACTTAACTACTATGATGTCTTTTCTTCCATAATGTTAGTCATAATACCCTTTTTAAAAATACAGTGAAGAACCAAGTTCTTATTCATTTTCTCAATAAATTTATTATATTCCCTGCCTGGGACTATTAGCGATCGATATCGCGTTGAATGTATATTAATTTTTTGTTTGACCAGAAATATATATCTGCACCAAAACTTTAACCAAAGTTTTAGTATAAAAAAATAATATAAAATGTATTAAGTTTTTTTTATTGGTCCATAGCTTTTGGGGTCTTATTGCAAGCCTCACGCATCCCAATGCAATTTAGTTTTGGATATCCTAAAGTTTTTATTCATGCATCAACGAAAACTTTGGATGTTTCTACTTTCGCTGGCTAGCACATAAAAGTAACTTTGGATATCTAGACTTTGGTTGGTTTGCAGTTAATTGCAAAGTTTGGATAAACATTTATATGAGTTCAAAAAAGTAATAAACTTTGGATATCTAAACTCTCAAATTTTGCATATCGAAACTTTTGGCTGTCAAACCATTTGCAGGACGTAGGCACCTGGTCAGCTAGCTGTCTCACTGTCTTCATTGCGTTTCCATGATGTTGACACCTGGATCGCTCAGTGTCTTCATTGCGTGACTGCTTCCACATTGTTGTCACACGGCTGGAATTATATATGCCACTAAAACAATGTCTTGTTCGATGTGTTGTCCTTGTGAATTTTTGTAGCTGCCTGTCTGTTAAATGTTGTGTGTCCATCTGTTGTCTCTGTGAAGATGATAGAGGTTGAAGGTTTATAGAGTATGAACCTGAAATAAACACTGAACTGAGACTTGGGAATTGAATAATTTCACTTGAGACTTGGAAATTGAATAATTTCACTACGAGTTGGAGGCAGGTTTTTATAATGCATTTCAAGTAGGTATCCTCATTTCTCGTTTATTTTTATTTCCTTTTGTAAATTATATTCGTTGTTTGGCTCTATTCTGTTTTTACTCCCAGACCGTACCTTCTTTATATTTGTAAATTGAATGTTGATTCATTCTATTTCTGTGACTTAGGATCTATTTTTGTAAACTAGATGTTGTTGTTTGTACAAAAAACCCAAAAGAGGAAGAGCTTATTTTTGTGGAGGACGATCGATTTGAACAGTTAGCTGAATTTCTCGTTTCTGTGCCTTCTGGAATATGGGACGAGAGGAAAAGAGGCTTGAAGTGAAGTTCCTATGCTTGCCTCCCTTCCCTCTAGTATGTTCGCTTATATTCGCTTTTCATTGTCTAAGTAAAGGAAAATCAAGGATATAATTAGAAGATGAATATCAGAAATGATATTTCATATTTATGCCAGAAGGTCGTTCCGAAGTCATCCTCCCAGCGTTCGTGCGTTAGTTTCTAGGCAGGCAGGTACACTCTGCACTTTGTCGGCCTTTGAGCGTCAATAGCAGTATTAAGTATATTGTTTCAGCGGATAATTTTAAGTATGATTGCATATCTCTCTTCATCTTTTGAGGCTATGATAGCAGCGTTAGCTTTAAGTACATTGTTTCACCAGAGAATTTTTGAAGGAGCTGATTACATCTCTCTGTCTCTTAATCTTTTCAGGCGGTGTTGGGTTGCTTTGCCGTCTGCGTCTTACTCTTGAAGGAAGGGTGTGCCCTGTGTGATACGCGGTAAAGTCGTGCGTACAACCTCCTTTTGTCGTCTGAGAGTTCGTTTCTTGGCAAACAGGTACACTTCGCGTTTTCTCGGTGTTTGAGTGTAAATAGCACATTAATGTTGAGTACATCGTTTCACCAGATACTTATTCGAAATTTTGATTTCATTATTGTTGTCTCCTAATCTTTAGAGGCGGGGTGTTGGGTTTCTTTGCAATTTACCCAGGTTGAGAAAAGACGAATATGAGCAAATTTTATTCCCTTCCCATTTAACACAACTTCTCATTTAACTGTTATTGCAAATTAAAAGTAGTATGTCGTGAAAATTCTATCTCGCTTCCCATTTATACCATTAAAAATCAAAAATCATATGTAGTTTTTTAAAATTATATGTAATTTTTTAATGTAGTTTTTTAAAAACTATATGTAATTTTTTAAAAATTATATGTGTTTTAGTCAAACTGGTAATGAGGATAGCTATATGCCGCTTCTATCTGAGAATGGAGGCTCGCTCAAGCCACCTAAAATAAAGAGCTAGTAGTCCCACTGGTGGTCCATAAATGGGACATGTTTTGATGATATTTATAAATATAATATTTTAAAAACCATGTGTAACTTTTTAAAAACTATATGTTTTTTTAGCCTGGAAAAACTTATTAACCACTGCAAGATGCTTATAGGTTTTAGACCATTAATTTATTTTCTTACCTCCAAAAAAACAAACTCTTATTCCTAATATGTTATACTTATTTTAAATCTAAAATAAAATTAAGGAAAAAAATATATACATGGAACTAAACACTAAAATTATTTAAAATTTCCCATTATTAACACTAACAAGGACTACAATATCGTACATGGCAAAGATGACTTAAAAAGGACATAATAGTGCTGGCAGACATGGTTACGTAGGTAGTAGCATTATCGACTACGGAGAAACTAGTCACCTCATAATTATTTTACTTGGTTGTTCGTGGTTCACCAAAAAGGGTAACCCCAGTCATCCCGTTTCCTCCCCATTATATAGAGCCTCTGTGCAAATTTAGTTACTATGTCTTTGCCCAATTGTTTAAGCTTGTTCGTGTAAGGTGTATTTGAGCAGGTCTGTTATAAGCATTTTCCTTTTTCTTTTTATAGCATGGGAGAGAAAGCCTGGCAGCGAAGTGAAATATGGAGGGGAAAACTTCGGAAGCCTCCCTGCAAACAGTCGATGCACGGGCGCCTGTCACTGCACAAAGGAGATTGAGCACCCACCTGCAGGAACAAATGCCAGTGCCTTGTATGTAACACTGGCACTTAGATTGTAAATTCAAGTGAATTTTGATCGCAGAGTTCAGAAATTCAAATGGACAAAATTTGAATATATAATTTGTAAATTTAAAGAGATTGATAATTAAGTTGCTAGATATATTTTTATATTTATGCAAAAATATATTAAGTATCAACTCAATTATATTAGAAATCAGTGCAACAATTATATAAATATATTTATATTGGATTAATTTAATTAAATTTAAATAATAATTATAAATTAAATAATTAGATCAGATATTTATTTATACTTAATTTTATCAAATATAAATATTGAATTTATAATAATAAAATATTATTATAAAATTTTAAATTACATTATTATTAATTACATTCTATGGTTTACCATCATTGGATCTTTTATGCAACTTTAATATTGTTGGAATGTTATTAGCATTATATTTTATGCAAACTTAATATATATAATCTTATTATTGTTTGAATATGATTAACATGTAGTGTGGGTTCACTTTGCAGATTTAGCAAGAGCGTTGGAAGCAGTAGATCCAGAACATATAAATGGGTCTACGGATTACGATAATAAGGAGATGAGCATTTTCCAACAACATTGTGCGTTCTTCTTCGACAAGGACATAAACAAAATTATTTATCCCTCCTATACTTACAATGGATGTGCTTGGTTGGTTCCTCATTTTATATCTCATTTTCATTAACCAATCTTCTCTTAAATTTATACCCTAACTTCAAGTGTAACAATTCTTCGATAACATTTTAAAAGTTTTAAGTTTCCAGTAATTTTAGTTTTAGGTTTGATTTTTTTTAATTGAGATTGGTTAATATTGGGACAGTTTATATTTTCACTATAAGTTTTTATTTTAATTTTATTTTAGATAAAATTTGAAATTATGATCGAGAAAGATTAAATTTATATAGATTATTATAACTTTTTCTCAATTTCGTTATAGATTTTAAAATGTTTGAAAATTTAATGAACAAAAATTTTGTTTATTAAATTCTAAAATATTGCGGAAAATTACAATCTATATTAGAAAATTTGAGATATCTAGTTAACCGTTTCAAAAGACAAATGAAGATCTCATTTTAATTTGTTTTAACAATTCTTATATTATTTTAACTTCCTTAATTTAATTTATTGCAAATTCATTTTAGTTACTTTAGCGAAGTCAATTATTTAATCCGACTATTATCTATTAACTTCTAAAATATTCCTAAACTTTACTCAAATAAATTCAGCATCCAATCACCAGCATACTTTATTCCATTGTAAACATTAAAATAATTTCCTACTTTCATTTTACCCCATTCAATTCTTCTAACGCTGACATGGATGAACTTGCAAAGGTTTTCGTGCCATAGGGTTTAACGTCATACTGAGCTTGGTGGCAACGGTGGTTATCCTCCTAGCCTTCAGCTACTATACTCTTCTTGTAAGTATATTGTTCATTGTAATGTTTACCAATAAAGCTCCAACATATTTGAATTATGATATTTCCTCATTACTTTTTATGTGATGTTGGTGAGCAGGGATGGATACCATCTCTGAAACTCCCTATATACATTGACAACATCCACAAGGCAAAGCATGGAAGCGACTCAGAGACATACGATACTAAAGGCAGGTTTTCTCTCCTGAAAAGTTTGATGCCATCTTCAGCAAATACGCTACAAAACATCCCAACAAACTCAATTTCATGGAGATACAGTGCATGCAGCCGGTAGTCCCTCCTAACCATATAATATGCCATTTGTTAAGGCTCATAACCGGTTTATACACATGGTATCCATGGGAAGGTTAGAAGTCTAGCAAAAACCCTATTTCAGGATATCATGAACAAATCACTTTTATCTTCAGGTTAGGATAACTTCACACAAAGTTTGGGGTGAATTGAGAAATGTATGATGTGTAAACTAAGGATTAGAAAGTCAATTTAGGAATTAAGTTGAATGTCTTTGGTACAACGGAAGAAAAATTCTTTCATTTCCTCAAGCCCAGCCACCTCGTCCAACCCTGGCTTCCTTAGTCCCGCCGGGGTGGGAGTATATAAAGCGATCAACTTGGAAATCAACTTGCTTGTCCTTCTTCGACATCAACTTGTTCTTCCTTCCACTCGGCGACCCCAACCCTACTATTATCATAAGGCAGTGACTGTTTGGGAATGATGGACTATGACTAGCTGTATTTGGCAGCTCTGATGTACTATGACGAGCAGTGTATGATCAATTGTCAATGTTTGTAACGATTGAAAATAATATAGGGGATTGAAAATAATATAGGGGATTAGTATGTTCAGGTACGAGGTAAAGAATCAAAAGAGGCTATTTATGGAAAAAAAAAAAGATTTGCAACAGAGAATAATATCTAATAAAGAGCACATAAATTTCCTTCCTCTTCAATTTGGGGATATCAAGATAAAAACATTAGTAATATAAAATAAGAAGAGTAATATTTGAATGTAAAACCATGGAAGTGACCCCAAAGAACCTGAGAGCTCCATGGTTGTAACCATATTGTTTAAACCCTAGAAGGTCATGGTCTAAAGAATAATGACTGCAGCATAACGCATGTACGCATGTGGACCAGGTGGCCAAAACTGACCTGCCCACCGGTGGATGAAGATGGCATGCAGCAATCTTAACAAGGCTTTCAAACTAATATAAAATAGTAATGCAGCAACCTTAACAAGGCTTTCAAACTAATATAAAATAGTAAAATCAAAGTGAACCGATATAGTAAGATTGTTTTCATGGTTTTAAAGTAATTTTCTTATTTTATGATATGGTAAGATTGTTTTGATAGTTTTAAAAAATTACCGTAATGTATTTTTCCTATTTTTAAAAACTCAAAGTGAACCGATATAGTAAGAAAACTTGTACTTATATATCTACCTCTATTGTCTATTTTTATTACGTCTTCAAGTATAATTTTTTGAGTTTTCTTGTTTCTTTTACCTCTTCAAGTTGGCCCACTTATAGGGAAAAGTTGCAGCTTCTTTCATAGTTGCGGCAAAATTGTAGTTTCTTTATGGTTCTGGAAAGGGCAAGTTGTAGCTGCCTTCATCGTTGTGGCAGGGGAGGAAAGAAGTTACACTTGCTTTCATCCGTGTGGACCTTGCATAAACACAACACCCTTATACTTGTCATCGTTCACTGACACGATTGACAGATGTTTGCATATGGTTCAACTGCACCAGATGTTTGGAGATGGCAGTTGTGCCCGCATAGAAGGATATGCCCCCGCGTTCAGGTAACGAACCCTAGGTCCTGTGCTTTCAGTTTGTGCCTGCAGCCATTTCGGGTCGAGATATGAAACTGGCCACGGACAAACCTTTTCGCTTGGGAGGAGGTTTACTTCCTGTCTGAGTTGCGTGTGTTGTTACAGAGTGTCCAGTTATCAGAAAGTTTTACTCTTGGGGTTTTTCCAGGTTCCAGAGGATGACGCTCTCTCCCGTTCCAGGTAATTCATGATCACGACACCTCTTTTATTAATTTGCTCTATGACTGGTTTCCTGGTAATTCATGATCACGACACCTCTTTTATTAATTCGCTCGATGACTGGTTTCCTGGTATCTTATTAGGTTTAATTCATGAATTGAAATTCTTCTAGCAGGTTGCGCTCTCCAGATAGCAGAAGGTGTACTCTTCAATCCCCAGTTCCAGATCACGGGAACTCTTGCCGTAGATAAGATGAATGCACCCATTTTTGCTTTAGGGTTCATTATCATCGATACACATGATTATTTTAAGGTTTCACCTCACACCGTTCCCTTCTCAAGTATGCTTCCACTGGGGTTCGAGAGTCTAGCAGCTTCTCAACACTGATATCAGCTTCTAAACACTGATATCCTTAGCTTCACAGGTGCTCTTTACTGACTTACTTGCAGCATTACGGCGGGTTAAAAAATTATAGAAAGAGGGTTTACATTCTTATGTTATACCGAACTGAATAGTTTGTAACTTTGCATTTTGCAACATTGAACCGGAGAAAACGATTAGCAGCGGGGGTACGATAATTAGAGATGGCTTGTCTTGTTACCTCTGTGTAGGTTGCCTTTCATGTTGAATAAAGTCTAACATCACTTATGGGGAAAATTAAACCTCTTTCACTGTTTTACACATTCAGGATTTCTATCTTGTGGACGACTCAAAGATGAATAAAGGTACTTTTTATACTATTGTTTGGTACGTTTTCTACTATATATTTTAATGTATACTTGCATTATAAAATTATTTTTATTATTTATTAAGAAAATAATAATTATTTCAAAAACAGGGGGAACTGGGCTTGCAGAGTTAATTTTATTTTTTAAATGAATGGTTAAGATTTAAGAATGAGCATTCTTCGTCTGATGTTTAAAATGATAGATTCGATTTCACCTGGCTCCGCGTCCGCAACCTGCACGTTACAATAATTAATTCTAATTTAATTAATGTTTATCCTTTGGTGTACCGGCTTCTGAATGTGGCATGTCTTCACTGGTGTCTCAGAATACAACTGCTTCAAATGGGGTCGAGAATACGAGTCAGCCATGGAACTGCAACGCCAATCTCAGCCATCAATTAGAATTGAAAGGGACCGAAAAATGTTTGAATTTTATCATCATTATTCTTTTTGCACGAGTGATTAACAGTTTGGGTTTTCTTTTTTGCATTATATCTTGAATTCAATTGCCATTCTTTACTTTAGATATGTTATGAATGAATCGAATTAATGTGGATTTTAGTATGTATGGTAAAGGTTTTTCCTTTTTTATCATGTATTGCAAAGATTTTCCTTAGCTGGTATATTTTAGTGGTGTTTATAATGGATGGAATGTTTAAATAATATTGGTGAATTTTGCAAGAAAATAGTAATTGACTTTAAATGGTTGTGATTCCACATAAATCTGGTTTATATTCATAGTTATTAATCTCTTACCAAAACAGAAAATACTTTTAATTTCAAAAATTTCACTATTATTATTTAAGCATGTGTATATTTAATATATGACTATCGTATATCTCAAATACATTTATTAGTATAGTTGTGCAAGTATTTATTATACATTGTAATACAATAAATTGAAAAAACAAGAAAAAAAAAGTCAATAGCTAACAAACTATATATAAATTTACACTTATTTTGTTTTTAAGCTTTTCTATATAATTTTATAATATTTTTTTTAATTTTTTTTTTAAAAAAATATTTTTAAATATAAATAAATTTGATATTTTTACAAATATTTTAAATCGTAAAATTATATATATTTCACATCTAAAATTTATAATTTCAAATTTTAAATAAAATTAGATAAGAAAAAACCAAAACAAAGTAAGACTAATAGAGTAACTAGAAAACACTAGAAAGCAGAAGGATACTAATTGTAAGGATTTTTTTGAAATTATTGATATGACACTTTTTATTTGTCAATGATTTTTTACTTACCTTCAGACCGTAAAATTGTTTGTAGTATCCGAATGCCGCTCGTAGATGGTTTAGATTTCTTTCACTGGGTAATTTAACAATTGCTCTTTCATCTATTTCAATTCTTCCTTCCCTAGCCGCATAGGGTCTTTTTGCATCACATTTGGCTTGAAAAATATTTACATCTCTCGATGGACATTGTTGTGCTTTTGCCAATGCAAAAAGAAGTTGCTTAGATCACCCGAGCCTCTGGATTCTGCTGATGGAAATCACACTTTTGAAGATAGCAAAATCTGGGTATGTATTTCACTTATACGAGGAAAGCAATACATATTGAAAGTCTGAGCATGTCAATAATTGTAAACATTTCTTACATGGAGGGCAATACATGTTGAAAATCTGAACATGTCAATAATTGCACAAATTTCTTTAAATTATGGTAATGTAAAGTTCACATATATTTGTCTAAATTTTATTAATATTATATATCATAAAGATATTAAATTGTTGGGAAAATAATGTGTACTTTTATGTCTAAGGTAAAGATGTTATTTCAAAACACATGTTATTATACCTGCTGTCCCAAATATTCTGCATTAGTTTTTATACTAATTACTTAGTATTTGGGTTAAATCAAAAAGCGCTTGTATTGTGTTGTTGTGGCACACCCCGGCAGGGACTACTGCCACGGTAGTGGTAAAGTTCACATATATTTGTCTAAATTTTATTAAGATTAGGTTTGGTCTGATGTGTACTATTGAAATATTATATATCATTAAGCTATTAAATTGCTGGGAAAATAATGTGTACTTTTATGTCTAGAGTAAAGATGTTATTTCAAAACACATGTTATTATACCTGTTGTCCTAGATATTCTACATTAGTTTTTATACTAATTACTTATTATTTGGGTTAAATCACAAAGAGTTTGTATTGTGTTGTTGTGGCAGACCCCGGCAGGGACTACCGCCACGACAGTGGCTCCCTTGTTTTTATATCCAGAAGATTTGGTGACCTTTTTCCAGATGTTTGAATTTCCTGGTTATCTATGGGTTGTGCATCCTTGTATTCAATTTCCTTAATGTTCTGTCCTTTTCTTTTTATTGCTCAACCTATTCATATTCATATGAGATATGCGCACATCGTTACCCCTTTTGGCTTAACTATTACAATATTTGGGTCATGGTCCCCACATGAAGTAGTATAAATTAAATTATAGGGAATAGGTTTGCAAAGCTTGGAAGTGTAACTAAGATATATTATGCAAAATACATTTCAATTCCATAACCTATAAATAGTTATATATAGTTATCTTTTTTGGCTTAACTATTACAATATCTGGGTCATGGTCCCGCCATGAAGTAGTATAAATTTAATTATAGAGAATAGGTTTGGACAACTTGGAATTGTAACTAAAATATATTATGAAATATACATTTCAATTCCATACCCTTTATATAGTTATATTGACAATATTTTCTAGTACTCTTGTAATATTTGATCAATATAGAGTTTTATCATCAAAATACCTTATTCATTTACATATTTTCACTCCCTTAAGAAAACCTTCCAATACTTTCATTACTAGTAAAGGAAGAGAACTAAGTCTTATGTTTCTTTATACCAAGCTCTTTAATGTTATTCTACTATTATCTAATAGACAATTATCTTGTTCTTATAGTCAATAGGCTCAGCAGTTTAAATGAATTAGGTTTAGGTTTTAGGTTTTCTCTCGACACATATTTACATTAGATGGAAAATAATCTAACCTACATGCACCATATACTCTTTTCTAATTCTCACCATGTATGTACAATATTTTATCCACAAAGTCTACTATGTGCACACATGATAATCTCTTATATAAGTTCACACATATAAAACTTTTAGAACTTGTTGATTCCTTTAAGTTCTTACAGAAAGAGGTATATCATCGAATTCATAGACTTTCATATTTACGGAATTTCCTATATTGTCAGTCATTTATGTAGTCTACTTTACATGCATTCATAATGAGACATGCAGTCTACTTTACATGCATTCATAATGAGACATGCAGTCTACTTTACATGCATTCATAATGAGACATGCAAGTATCCTGAATGTATATATACTATGGATGTCGAATTGAACCGTATGAAAATGTATACTACATGTGTTTTCTCCATTGGTATACAACTAACATATCATTTATCATTCATCATCAAGAATAAAACATAAACAAGCATCTAAGCATAATTATTGCTTGGGAAATACTTAGGAACTAGAACATTCATGCTGACCATGAACTTCCTATGCTAGTTCCCCTGTCTAGGATCTTGTTGGTCTTCAAAAACAATAACCCTTTTGATTCTTATGTGGTTTATTTGATATATTATCTTCGAAACATATTTTAGCAACGTAATGCTTTAAGTTATTGCAACCTTTTCCCTATGCTTTTTATTTCTTCTTCGAAAAATATTCTTTTATTTTTCTTTAAAGCACACATTGCTCTTTCACAATACTATATTTCACCCCTCTTTCTCTCCAATTATGTTAATTTATTATTATTATTATTATTGTTTTCTCCTATGGATTTTTAGAATACTTTTAGGGAAGGTCCATCATGTGGAATTGACCACCAACAAATTTTTCTAGGATGGAAAGAAGTATTCAATGCTCTAGTGCTCTTTCCTGAATATTTCCAAACAATTTATTTATTAACTCAAATAATAATAAGATAATTCCATCATCACATAAGTCTCATCATGGCTTCCATCATTGTTAAATCCAAGAATAAATCAATGTCTCAAAATACCGAATGTGTAAAAAACAATGTTACATCCCCCCACCCCCTTTCTAATAAAAAACCATCCATAGTGTTTCCTCAATTATATCTTTTATTAATATGGAAAAGAAATTCCCCCTACACTTCTTCTTTCATTTCTACAATAATATATTCCATACTAAGTGCTTCCACTTCACTTTATCTTGAGTTGTGGTTAAGTTCATATTCATTTCATGCTCATTCGCTAACATGTTTTCATACATGCTAAATAGAGGCTTCTTATTTGCATTCACGCATTCCACCAAAAGATCATCCACCTAAATGCAAACAAAACTATCTACATGCAATCAATCATCGACATAACATCAAAATAATAACATAATTCCATTTTTTACATTTAGTCATGGCTATGCCAAGTGATGTGGACATCGTTTAATATGAAATTCAAAACGGAATTGCCACTTTTCCTTTCATATCACTTACACAAAGGAAATATTAATTAATATACTACTTGTATCATTATATGTTATGTTATTATTTTGATACCATCATATCAAATACACATTTGTCATGCACACTCATGTGTAGAAGAACCTACTATCTCCACCACTTTCATGGTTGTTATATTTTATCAATTTCGTTCCAAAGTGGACTTAGTCGAGGCCATCTTGATTATTTTGTTCCTTGTTTCCATACCCTTCCCTAAATCTACAAAAATATGAGACATAAATAAGGAATTCATAATGCAATATAGACAATTAAGGCGTATATTTATACACTTAAGTTTCATGGCTAGAATTAAAAAATGTATCCCAAATATACAACACTTGTTTTCCTTTTTACACCGGATTATTTTCCTTTTTGCATTTCTATGTGCATCAACACACAACATGTTAGTATCATTGTTTAGTATCATTGTTTTCATCGATTTTAAACATCTTCACACACACACACACACACACACACACACACATATATATATTACTAGGAAATGATAAGTTTAGGGAGTTTTATTCATGGTTATAGTTGCATTATTCAATCATTTTTGTGTTAATATTATGCTACTCTATTAGGCTACTCTTCTAATTCCTATCAATGTTCCTAGTTTTTATGGTGACATCATTCCACTCAACCACTTTTATCGTCATTTTTTGTTCAATAAAAATCTAATTATGAAGTTTCTAACTAAACAACAATATTGATCTTTACTCCCATATAATTTTCTAGACCACTTGATTCCTAAAAATGATTCCAACTAAGGATTTTCTTTGCCAACTAAGAACAATATAAATTTGATCGATTTTATCCTTATTCATTTCTATCTTAGGTGAATGTCTTCTATATTTTTTCTTCTCTATCTATGAGTTCCTTTGTATTTTTTTCTAGTTTCTTGGGGAAGTTAAAATGTCAATATCAATATTATTTTCGTCTTGATAGTTTCCAATATTCTATCTACTTTATTATTTTTGTGATCCATTTTTCCCTCAACCACAATTTACGGTGTATCCTATCCCATCCTCTCTCTCTCTCTCTCTCTCTCTCTCTCTCTCTCTCTCTCTCTCTCTCTCTCTCTCTCTCTCTTATAATATATATATATTAATAATATATATATATATATAATATATATATATATATATATATATATATATAGATAAACCATTTCATCATTCAAGTTTCAAATCAAGAATTTATTTTCCCTTCCCAAGCCCCTTGTAATTTCATTGGTCATACGTTGTGTTCCAATTATTTAGGGTATTGCAATATCTGAACTTAAATTTCTTAATCCACAAGGTAATAAGTTCTTGATTTCCCTCAATTGTGGAGGTCACAAAATTAATTATCTGCTTCCTTGGTGGCATATTGTCAATTCCTCCATAAATTGTTATCAGTCGTATAGACATGTAGGGGTCAAGGAACCCATGGTGGTTTGACTTTTAGCCATAAAGCTATAACATTTGGAATACTTGTGCCTCACTTATGCTATTAGTATCTATTTTCTTGATAGAAATGCTTCTATTGTGCTAATATTAATATTAAATAGGCTCAATAAGGCTCCCTTTTGAGTACCTATTGTATTGTGGTACCCACAATTGCAGGATACTAGTTCGGATCCCTCCTTTAAGCCATTTTATGTTGGTATCTCTATACCTTACAATGTTTTATATTTTATGTATGCACTGCATGCTCCTCATTCCTAGTGTCAAAACATTTCTTAGATAATTGTTTCACACACACGTATAATTATTTATACATGTTTACTCATGGATGTGTTTTTTCACAATATCCCAATTTATACTAGGAGATTCTTCTTGTTGTACATAAAATTTCTTTTGAACAATTTGTTTGTATGTACATTTTATTGTAAGGTTATTGTACCACTTTCCTCTATATTATTGGTCTATAATACTTATCCAAGCCTTTTATAATGATATGATCTACTAGATTCCCATCCACACTATCTTTTTCTCGAGTAGTACACATCACGATTACATGAAAATTTGCATCTTACATTGATGCAATCATAATTAGGTGCTCAGTTCTTCATCTTGTTTTCGCATTATTTCCCCTTTATGGGCTAAATTCTATCCTTACCGAATTAAACATAATTAAAAACTTACTTATTTTACTATCTCTTAACTACATTCTTCCCTCGATATCAATTACTTCATGTAGTCTATAACAACTAATTTGGCATTATTTACTTTATTATTACTCTTATGATACTACACTTTCCTTTCTATACTTTATGATTGCTAAATTCTCACTCTATGCATATCTCCATTTTCATCAAATAAATAAATTTACTACAGTAAAGATTTGTATATAATAGTAGGCCTTAGCACATTTTTAGCTTATATACGAATAGATACTTCAGTTTATAACAACTTATTTTATATCCCTTTTTTTCCATTAACGCTTATTAGGTATTGTTCCTTTTCTCTTTTCCTGCAACAACTTTTATTTGATTGAATGGAATCCCCTTACTATACTCTACTGACATTGGCTGCAAGCTCAAGAAGGCATAAAGAAGTTGTCTCTCTTTCATAACTAACAATTGTATATAATCACATTGTCATTATGTTATTGAGTTTGCAGTACTCAATGCTAAGGACAATTGCATAATTTTTTGACAAGCTCAATACACTCATTTCATCTCTCATCTACTGTACAATAGCATTATACTATATATATATATATATAATAATATATAGAATTACTTTGTTTCTCCATTTTCTCGATATAATTACTGTATTAACACTAGAGATCTCGCTCCTTTTGTCATAGCTATCACCAACACATGCCTTATCCACTAGCCTCATCCCATTAATTTAAATACATTTAATGGAGTAGTGTATTTATTACTACATCTTTTGTCGATTTACTTTTCTTGTTGCATCTCACCCTACTAAGGGTATTTTTTTGAATCAATGTACATGAACTCTTTTAATAATATAGTTTTTTTTTAAGCAATCTGGTCTTAATACATGTCTCACATCTATCTAATATCTCTCTTCTTCAGCCTATTCGTGCATCAGTTTACTATTGGTTAGTTGAAGATTTCGAGTCTTTTACATGTATCACATCTATCTAATATCTCTCTTCCTCAACCTATTCGTGCATCAGTTTACTATTGGTTAGTTGAAGATTTCAAGTCTATTAGTTAGTTGAAGATTTCAAGTCTTTTACTCCTTCCAACGCTTAAGTTTTTGAAGGCGATAATTAATATTCTATTCACAACTAGGTATAATCTAGACAATGATTATTTGTTATGCACTTGACTTGCAAGGAAAGCTATAATGCCAGAAATACAAGAAAATATAGCCTGAAACATAGAAATATCAAGTGAATGCAGACAAGCTCGAAGATATTTAATTATTCATAACTAGAATACAATGTTCACTTACCTCTTCAAGAGGGAAACCTTCAATAGAGTAGAGCTCCATCACAATAAGACTCAATGCCTCTTCCCTCATTATCTAAGACTATTTATAGCTTTATGGCATCCAAAACCCTAACTACTAGTGGTCCCTTGCATAATATAGGTTAAACAATTTATTTATTTAATATGGCCCATTTATAACTAATTCTGCTTCCTTTTTCTACAATGTGGGTCAACCACTTATGGGCTTTATTGACTCAACTAGCTAACTATGACTCCGAATAGGCCCCTTGGGATTACTACATAAATAAGGGGTTTGGGTTGGGCCCTAGCATGGCATCCCCCATCAAAAGAAATCTTGTCCTCAAAGCTGAAGCTACAGAAACTACTAAAGAATAGTGGTTGGTTCCCATGTTTCATCTTCTAGGGAGGTGTCTTTCCACTTGATGAGGAATTATTTGATTATGCAACCACATAGATGTCTTTCACATGTATCAAGGACCTGTTCAAGTTAGAAAAAAGGTGAATGTGCCTCATGCAATTATGGCATACTTGTTTGAACCTTGCAATTTTCCCTGACAGCTTTCTTGAGGAATGATACATGGAATACTGGGTGAATTTTTGAAGTACTCAAAAAGGCCAAATGGAAAGCAAGTGCTTTATACGCTGAAGCTCCTAATAAGCCCCGAAGAGTTTTTCTGGTAGTTTATGGTAGCCCTTTTGTTCGATTGGGGTTTACTTATAAGGTAAGAGTTGAAGGAACACTTGGTTACTTACCTGAAATGACTACTCTGAATGGTTCTGGTTGGCATGTTAATTCATTATATTTCGAGCATGATGTATATTATCTTTGAGATGCATGATCATGGTGGAACAGTTCTATAGGAGCTGAGAAACTACCTGTAGTTTGGACTATCCAAGAATATAATAAGCTAGTGAAGGTGGGATTTGGCTATACACTACCTCATATGGCATCATCTTGGTGGCTTAACGATAGTTAGTATTATACCATGATTCAGCTAAACGAAACCATCATACTTATTGATGTTAATTGTCTGGAGTGCAACACCATAGATAGGTCTCCAAATATTTGTTGACTTCCTCTGTTTGACCATCGGTTTGGGGATGATAAGTTGTACTCAGTTGGAGTTTCGTGCCCTATAGCTTGAAAAGTTCCATCAAAACTTTGCTGGTGAAAGTGGGGTCTCGATTAGACATAATGGAAGTCATCATGCCATGGAATTTGAAGATTTTTTCAATGAAAATTTGAGCTACCAATGTTGGGATAAATGGTTGTCATAGAGAGAAAAATGGGAATATTTGGAAAGTTTTTCAACAACCACCATAATGACTAATTTGTTTCCACACTTTGGGAGACTTGTAATGAAACCCATGGAATTTATTTTCCATAGGGAAAGAGGGAGTGGCAAGGGTTGTAAGGTTCCTAATAGCTTGATTGTTTCCCCTTTGTTGCATCGATATACATCACATTTAGCTATAAAAGTAAGAATGTTGTTCTTCATGCGAGTCCAAAATAAAGATTGGCAGGTTTGTGCATAAGTATTTTGAAGGCATGAATGTCTTGCAACCAGAGAGGAGTGAAGCTCTTCCAAGATGTGTGTTTCGAGAGTGGAGGTTGGGGATAGCACTACCCAATCCTTATAGCAAAAACCTCATCCTTCCAAGAGTAGTCATATGAGGAATTAGGATTTCCTCATAATCTATTAATGAATTGGGACAAATAGGGATAGGAAAATCATTCATGATGGGCTTCTTCAATCCAATTTGGTAGGTGTAGAGAGAGAGATAAAGGAGTTCCCTCACACTCAAATTGTCCTGAGAAGGTATTGAACACAACATTGTCATGCCCCTCCTTGTAAATTATCGCATAATCATATCCCAACATTTTCGCAAGCCATTTATTTTGTTGTGGTGATGATAGGCGTTGCTCAAGGAAATATTTTAGGCTATGATGGTCAATGTAGATTTGGAAATGATGCCCCAATAAGTATGGTCGCCAAGTGTCTATTGCATGTAGTATGGCCATAATTTCTTTCTCACATGTAGATTGACCAAGATGCATACCATTTATTTGTTGACTCATGAAAGCCAATGGTATACCTTGCTACATTCATACTGCACCAATGTTCATACCTGAAGCCTCATATTCAATCATAAAAAAAATTTTAATGTCTAGTAGGGCCAATACTTCAGTGGAGCACATGGCATGTTGGACAGCCAAGAAGGCCTTCTGAGTTGCATCTTTCTAGAGAAATTAATTTTTCTCAAGAAAAGATAGAAAGGATAGATCAACGCCTTAGAATTCAGCCTCTTCGAGGGGGCAACCTCCTTTACATTACATAAATGAACTATTCTTCAATGATTCAAATGACAAAACCTCCTTTCTATATATAGGAGTCTAAGGAGTCACAATATAACCCAGCTGACCTAACAATAATAATATAAAGCCACA
>APFE030797046.1:272882-287426 GCA_000404065.3 Pinus taeda | reverse complement strand
GGATTCTATGGGGCATAGTAATAACAATATGGGGATAATAGGGGCACAACAATATTAATAAGGGGTACAACTACAATAGTAATGGGGTAATCACTAGCATTATAGGGACCCAACATTAATACCATGAAATTCATTAAGCAGATCGTCAGCTACTAGGATAGTAATTTTTTCCTTGATAGTGAGCTTGTTAAGGGCCCTAAATTATAGATGCATGTGACATTCACCATATTTCTTTAGAACCATGACCTCCAGAGAGGAATAAGGGTTGGTGCTAGAAAGAATAGCACCTACTTCAAGGATTTGTTTGATGATTTTTTAATTTCATTCTTTTATGAAAAGGATATTGATAGGGGCAGAAATTTGGTGGTTGGGTACCTTGAAGCAAAGGGATTTTATGATCATGTTCACCCCTAGAGCATGGGAGCTCCTTAGTTTTTTAAAAGACCCACTAATGGCAATCTAATGCATGTTGCATATCTAGATGAATGGGAGGATGAGTAAATTCAATTGCACGAATGGCAATAAATTGTGCTACGATCCATGATGACCCTTTTTTAAAAACTTCTCCATTTGATGCAAGTTTATGATATTAGGAGCACCTTCCTGGAGTCCCCATAGTGTATGAGTGTGGTTTTTCTTCCTAAGGCTCATATCTGACTCCTGGAAGTCCATTGTGATAGGGCCTCGTGTACGAAGCCATTCAACACCAAGGGCAATGTCACAATTTCCCATTTCAATGGGAAATACATGGATTCCCCCATTTGAAGCTTAATATTTCCATAATATACTTCACATTTTGTGGTTCCCCCATCAATGGAAAGGACTTGGAAACTTGATGTTGCACTCAAAAAACAATGAATTTCTTCTGCTACTCTCTTATGCAAAAAGCTATGAATTTTGCCACTATCAATCGACACCACTACTCACCGATGTTTAAGAAAAAACTCATATTTTGAAATACCTAGCTAGTGAGGGCATAGAGTGAGATAACTAGCTCATATGGCATAGCTATAGTATTAGTGTTTGGGGTTGTTAGGATTTCACCCTCCTCCTACTTAGGAACTTCAGTGTATGGGGCTTCATCAGCGAAACAATTTTCAGGAGCATCAATTTGAAATAATTTTGGTTCCATGCATTTAATAGGTCCCAGGGAATATTTGTCATCATAGTATCAGCAGAGTCCTTGTTTCCTTCTTTCAACCATTTCTCTCAGCGACACCTTTTAAACATTAAGTGTTTCGGTGCGGCCCATAGGGGGGGTGGGTCGTTCCCTGCAACAAAATTTGGATGATTGGATTGGGAATTTAAGTCGACTTCTACCTATTTATCCTTGTTTCATGCTTCGAACAAAGTATTTGAGTGATACATTCGAACATGGAATTGGGTGGCTTCCATTATGCAATTGATGGAACATTCCAAGTGAAAGACATCTCTTAGTCCTTCAGTCCTTATGGCCAATTTTTCAATCGCTGCAATGTATTGCTATATTGTACCCATTTGGTTGAGCTTAGTGAGGCGACCCAAAAACTGAAAGTCTCTATCAAAGTGTTCACAAATGTATTTTGAGAATATGTTCAAAGTTGGCCTCCTTAGATAGCATTTCTCATGTACCTTCCACCATTGCCATCGCTCTTGGTCCAAGTAAAGAACTCCCACGTGTAATTTAGTTTCATCTTCCCAAATATTGTTAATATGGAAATATTATTCCATTCCTACCACCCATACTACTAGGTTATAGCCATCAAACTTGTACATATCTAGCTTGGGTGTTTGGTCGCCTGAATATTGGTGACCTCCATGGAAATGATTATGATGGATGGATTCTCCTTCTATGTGTGCATCAAAACTATGTTCTTCCCTCATGGGTTTGTGAGGCATCCTCAGGGATTCCAAAACTGTTGTAGTGATTCTATCATTAAGGAATGATTGGGAGTCATTGGTTTTTTCTCGAGGGCGTTTAATTTCTCCATAGCCTTTTCTACAACCATAACTTGAGACCTTTTGTTGTGCATACACTATCCCTTGTCAAAGTTTGAGCTTACTTAAGAGTATTATAGTGGGAAATAGGGCAAGCTTAAGGTTCTACTGATGTGCGTCACTTGAATCCATGTCAAGAAAAATTTGGGACTATATGAAAATTTGGGGTTTACAGGTGAATGGTACCACTCCGATCAACTTATCGTTGTGAATATTATGGGCTAGATCTCTTGCAAGTGTCCAGTGATGGCCCCATACCATTTTTTTATACTCTGAAAGAGTTTTTACTCCCATCTATTCAATACTATGGTGGTCAAAATCCAAAATACTTGATACTATCAAGTATCCTGCGAAAGTCAAGGCTAGACTGTAGTAGCAAAGACCCCGTGGTCTTGGCATTGTAAAATGTGTTGCAACAATCTGGTTTGGACTATGGAAGCCAAAACCCTCACTGCACAAAGAGTCTGATTTGTGCTTTGAATAACCCCAACAATTGAATCTGTTATGTACAACGGTGACAAAACCCCAAATGTTGGATCTAATTTGTAAAGCGACAGTCGAACCCTAATTGATGGATCTCATATAAAAGAAAAGGTAAGGGGTGATCTTTAGATAGCTTATGGAACTATGGTCACAAAGGAGTGTCAGGTGTTGTAGTTCATGATATGTGTAGGGGTCCAATAGTAGTACTTGACCCAATCTTTTAGAGAACCAACTAAGGAGATTCGACTGTAGTTGTACTACCCAAATACCCTATTGTAAATGCGAGTAATCTCCCCAAGTGTTGTTTTCAGTGTACTGTAAAAGCAAGATGGTCGATGAATTATCTAAGGTTAGGTTTCACGTCACCCAAGAGGGGGCATCCAATACACCCAAGGGTATGTGGAAGTGCATTCCATGCATGGTTCTTAGAGAAAATAAAAAAAAATGCAGACTTATGAAGTTAAAATCATGAAAGATTCACATGTACCTGTTGAGATAATAACCTAAAATAACCTGAAATTGAAAACAACCTCTAAAGGGCCACCGACTCTTGATAATGAAAAAAATAATCTGGTTCTAGTAATTGTGCTCAACATTGTTGGGGAAACCAGAGCTTCACTCATGGTAAATCCACAAGAGTCTTCCCCAACCATCTGAAAAAATACTTGGCCAACCCTGTCTTTAGAAGGCCTCATGCACAGAAAATAAATTACAAATAGCCATATGACTTTATTCTTGAAGGTGTTGAATGGAATAGAAATATGAAGGTTTGATTTATAACTATGACGGTGTATTAAAGGAATTCCCATTCCCCCATCCAAAAAGCGCTAAAAACATTTGAGGCATTGGTAGAGATTAAAAAGGAGAGAAATTACCAAGAAAATGGAATTAACTCAATAGACTTAAAGACTAGGAATTAAACAATGAGAATGATCGAAACATATATTATTGAGGAAAAGGAATTGTTCCTCGCCATGCGGAAAGAAACACAACGATGAAATTACAAATTAAAAAGTTCAATTAAAATTAATAAAATTACATTAAATATAACCTACTAAAAACATAAAAGTTGTAGATTATCAGGCTCTTCTTCTGCGTGCCAAATTTTTGCCTATGGCCTATGTTAAACCTTAATCAAGGGCCTTGTTGGGTCAGCCCTAGTAGTGGTAGCATGAATCAGAGGGTAAGAAATAAGTAGCACGATGCAATAAAAACGGACAGAGAAGTGCTAAAATTTGTTGAGAAATTTTCAGGTAAACCTGCTTTGCTAGTTTTTCAGGTAGACCTACTTTGTCAGTTTTTGAGGTAAACATGCTTTGAAATGGAAGGAAATTTGGAGATTGTTGACATTTATTTCGATGTTTTGAAGATGTTTCTCCCATTATTTTTATATTAGCTTCTCCTGCCTATCCACAGTTGGCTTTTTCTGCTTGTCCATAGTATATTTTCTAGTCGAACGAGTTCTCCCTGTTGCTCCCTCTGTTTTATGGAGAAAATAAGCCCTCTATTTTATAGAGTGGAGAAAATAGGCTATTCTGTGGCTCCCTTTGTTTTATGGGAAAATAAGCTGCCCATACCAATAGCTATAAAAACACAAGTAGGATTAATGCCACAACAACAATTTTTTCACTTCGAGAGAAAATCTCCACTCTCTCTTTTTTTAGCACACATGTTGTTCATAGAGAACAACACCTATCATAGGCCTTTGTGAAGAATTTTTTAGCATGTAAAAACACGATTCTAGAAATTTCAGAATTAATGATGTTGATAATCAGCAAGACCGTCTGGCTCGGAAATGGACCCAGGTGTAATAGACCCAAGATCATTACTCACCAAAAGAAATGGTTGTAGCCAACAGTGACAATGTTGTCACTTGAAAGTATGGTACATATGTTGCAAGTGTGGTACAGTTGTTGCTGGTGGAAAAAGGTAAAGGAAGGTGTACTTGTAGAAAAGAAGAAACGTGGTGGAAATAATGTCACTCATGGACTTAGTGAATTATAATAGCATTAAATGTCTTCAAATTAAAAGTTATTATTCTAAGTTTTAATGAAATTCATACATGCACCTGCAATAAGATTTAAAAAACCAAACATTGGATAAATTTTCTTTGTTGGAGTTAATGCTCACATTCCATATTTAAGGAGTTGGTTTGTGATGGTTAAGAAATTCTCTCAACCTCTCTATCTAAATTAGGAATAAGTTGGATCTCAGAAACTCTATTTAATAGAGTAATCTGAATGTAAATCTGTGTGTGAGTGTATTTGCACATACACCATTTGTGCATAATATATGATTAAGTTTCTGTGATTGTGTTATTTTAGTTGTTTTTATCATGGCATCAGAGCTAGATCTGAACTTGTGTTGTGAGGAGAGCTAGATCTGAACCTGTGTTGTGAGGAGGTGCATCTGGATGTTAAACCTATGTAACAACTGCTTGTTAGGAGGAGAGGACATGGATCGAACCGGTGACCGACACCTTAAGCTTCAAGACTAACATCTCGTTGGGTGATAAATACATGTTGGGCTTCAACAGGACCGTTCATTAGAGGCAGAATTTCGCTATCCACAGACGGTTCCTCGTCAACAAAAGACTGGTGCGCCACAGGCCGTGGTGAGGTTCGTGTCTTCGAGGAAGGGATGTACTCCGGTTGTGATTGGAGCCAGAGATCATAAAATCGGAAGGAAAAACATTCTTATCTTTTCACGCGGAATTTGCAATCACAGTAGTATTTGACCGTTTTGGTCCCTTGACGACATCACTCATTTCACCGAATTTGCTGTGCAACAGCATTGGATACATTCGGTTTAGAATTTAACGTTTTAGTTAGATACCTGGAGAGAGTACCCTCCATTTTTGTGGCCCACGGATGAGATACATGTCGCAAATCAACCAGATTCTCAACGCACTGATTGAGGTATTATGAATCGTGCAACCATATGCACTTGTGATATCATGCACCATCCAACATTTCACCGCCTTCGCTATGTTCAGAAGAGTGATTCATGTGGAGAAGGGATCATCAAGATTCTGTCAATTCAAATGCTGGTGATGGTAACGCGAATGTGGTGAGATACATGGTCTTGCCTCTCGGCAATCCAATAACAAGTATGGATCCCCAAGTGGTGGTTCTTTTCTCTAGAACGTGTATAATACAGTATGGAGATCTGAGCTTGGCTATAGTTAGAAATTAAATGCAGATCGATATATAATGCCAGTAGATTTTTGGGTTTTATATAGTAGGATGTTTCATTGTCGAGGTGTTCACCTATTAAACTCTTTTAAAAATAACTAGCAGTTCAACTATGTGTCTGATGCCAGTACTTAAAGATCAAGTAGCAGTAAAGCTCAATATGGATGGTTGTCTAGATAGTATGGCAGTTGCGAATCTAGGGAAGGACCCCTCATTAGTGGTAGACGTGGAAGTGGTTTCCTAATGAGGTTATGCGACAGATTGGGATGTTGTCCAGTAATTGACTTCGGGAGGTCCTTGATTCGGGAGTTGAGGAAGGGAACTCAGGAATCCAACTTGCCAACTACACCTTTCCAAGGGTTACGAGGCAACTTGATGGAGCATCTACTGATAAGCTTGATTATTTTGTTATTTTCATGTAATGTAATCATTAAGGGGGGATGTTGGAATTAATGCTTACATTCCAGATTTGAGAAATTAGTTTGTGATGGTTGAGAAATTCTCTCAACCACTCTCTCTAAATTAGGAATAAGTTGGATCTCAAAAATTCCATTTAATAGAGTGATCTGAATATAATCTGTGTGTGAGTGTGTTTGCACATACACCATTTGTGCATAATATATGATTAAGTTTCTGTGATTGTGTTATTTTAGCTGTTTTTTCATTCTTTTTGCCTAAAATGTTTCTTAAATGCACCTCAACACAAATAGTCAACCCAAATTAATATAGAGTCAAACACCAAGCGATCACTATAGTCCCTTATTTGTCATAGGGAGGGACTAACAAGGGAAAAAATATTAGGTCAATTTTTAAACTATTATGATATGAATATCATAAAATAGAATAACAATTTTGCGACATACATATTAGGACATAAATATTTAAAAGTTCATCGAGAAGTGATTTACTATATCTCAGTCAAGTGGAGTTCAACATCAAAATACGTAGATCTTTAGTCACTAATTCTTGTAACATTGTTTCCACAAAGGGAAAATTATGTTACCTTTTCTAAATATGGAAAATAAATATAGTAAAAATATATTTCTATTAATTATATGGTTTAACCATCTATGAAAATAATTTTTAAGAATTTACAAGTTTTTATAATTTAGTAAGAAATTCATTAAGATTTTATAAGATTTTTTGGTTAGAGTCACTCTAAGCGCACTATGAGAGAGATGTTGTAGTGTCCATAAATGAGTGCAAATGTTCAAATGTCTGTTTAATATGGGAGATATGTTATAGTGTGTGTAAAATAAAAGATTAGATAAAAAAACATAATAACAAAGAATAGTTTTACCTTAATTGAAAATGTAATCAAAAGTAAAAAGTCATAAAAAGAATAAATTGATTGAATTAAATTTGTGGTATTATAATTTTGTTTTTATTAATAAAATCACAAACATTTTTTTGCAAGGAAAAATCATAATATAGATATCTTATTAAAATAAATTTGAAGAAGAGGAAAAAGTGTTGCCTAGTAGCTTAGACCTTGCTACTCAAGTTAGAAATTATGAAGAAAACTTTTCTTTAAAAAATTCCTATTTTGTAGAACTAATAAACTCAGTTGTGACACAAGGACTTACACAAATTTTGGTGGGTAGTAACCTCCAAACATTTACAATTTTACTGCTACAAAAGTGTTGAGGAAAACATGCATAAAGAGGTAAATTAACTCCCAGTAAGTTTATTTATTCACATCTTAGTCCTATGCATTTTCTATGAAAATAATTTCATGAATTATGGTGGTATGTAACATGTGGTAAATATCTTACTTACATGAGTATGACAAATTTTAAAGGATTTTAGTTTTAGATTGTTTACCACAAAGCTTAAGAATAAAAAATAGTTATACAAATATCTAAAAATTAGGCATAAATATTGCAACCATATCCATAGATATTAGTAAGAACCAACATAGATTTAGGATCTACCAAGAGTCGATAGGTTTCTTGATGTGCAAACCTTTCCTCCAATTTTGCACTCAAAATGAAGTTTGCATCTTGAGACATCTTAATGTAGGAAAATTTGACTATTCCTACAACTCAACTCTAACTCATAGACATTTCTATGGAATTTGGAACCTGTATAGGATCTACCCAAATTCAAATTTTATCTAACTAGAATTCAAAATGGGAATTCCACCCAGCTCTACTCTAAATGACTTCTATCAATCTCATTTACTTCCTTTACAGTCTCTCACACACATGAATTGTCTTCCAATCTAGATTACATGCACAAAATATGTTATTGACATGAATAACTTCAAAAAATAATATTCATGGTTCAAACAAATAGTCGCATTAATTGATTAGCTGGATCAATTCGGTCATTCTGCAATTTCTTATTGACATGATAGCAATTTTCTTCAAATTTCATTTCCACTCCAATGATTTACCACTTCAAATTTGACCACGCATTGGTCAAGGCTTATTTTCTTACGCACATATTGTGAACATCCTCTTTTCATATTTGATCATTTCTTAATGCAAAGCACCTTGGATAGTGGCCCAAAAATATTTTGATTCTCTATCCTGCAAACAATTACACAAGCATAAAACTTCCTTCTCTCATTCACTTAATCATATATTTTCCTTAATCCTGATACAAGATTAATTCGTCACATGACAAATTTATAAATTAATCTATCTTCACACAAATGTTGAAACTCTTTTAATTCTAGCTTTCAAAAATATTATAACTTTTCTCAAGAACATTAACACATAGACAATTCATGAACAAAATAAATGTATGAAAATTTATTTCATTAATTAAATTTGTACATACGCAAATACTCAGAAACTCTTTTCCTCTCTTGTCTTAATTCGACATTCATTTGGCCATTAGCCTTGCCCGTGGGTTTACAACGATTAGATACAAAGTTAGAAGAAAAGTAGATTTTCCTACATCCATAAATTATTCCATAAATCCTTCATGATTTATTCCCTAAAGCTCTCAGGATTTATTCCTTAAATCACTCATGTTTTTCAAAGATAAATTTGATATTGCCTTGTGGACAAAATATTTCCTATCCAAAGCTTTTCTAAAACTATAATTCATAATTTCTACGATAATTGAATAATCTAATATTATTTCCAAATAGGGAATTAGAATTATTTTTAAATTCTAATGCCCCTTTTAGAGCTTTATCTCCAAAAAAAATTTGATTTTTTGAAAATGACTTTGAAGTTTTCATGCTCCTGCATTAGTCTCCCAAGGTAAAAGAATTTTTAATATTTTGGTCATAGGGCTTTGATGAACCAATCATCTTGGATCTCAGACAATGTACTGTAATTTATCACATGTTTTCTTATGCCTGTTTTCAATTTCTTCTATTTTTGTTATCTTCCAATCCCCAATCTTCCAAAATTTGTTTTGTAGCTTTCCATTAACTTTACGGATGAATTATTGAACATTCATTTTTCTCATTATCACTTTCATTGTAAGTTTGTGTAGGCTCTCTATTTTTATATCCATTCTGGAATTCAGTTGAAATTCATTGTTGTCCTCTCTCCACTTGTGCATAAGAATTTCATAAATCTTATATCTCTCCTCCTCCCAATTATCCATATTTCCACATATGTTCAAGAACATTGAATGTCTTCTCCCTTGCCGTCATACGAAAGAAATATTTTTGTCTTCTCACTGAAGAGTGTTGTTGTTGTTGCTCATCAACTGTTGCATTTTTTTTATGCATGCCACTATTATATGGCAAGTTGTTCTCCAAAATCAGTTGAGTTTTCAAACTCTTTGCAACCCTCATTACATGTATCTATTGCTAGCCATTTCTCTAAAAATATAATCTCTTCCTCAAAATCTCTAAGCATTTTCTTTGAATTTTGTACTTGAGGCTAAATTCCATCTTCAAGAAATAGTTCAAATTCTATTTCTTTGATCACATTTTCATGTTCATCAACACTCTCTACAAACCTATAATAAACTTTAAAATTAAAATTTACCTCTAATTCTTTCAATGTTGTAAGCATCCCTTTATTTCTAGGCACTTGTGAACATGTTTCATCTTTGGATATAATCTCATCTCTTGGTTTAGGTCTCTCAACAAATCTTCCAACTAATAAAATTCTTCTTCATGTCTCTCAAGCATTGCATATGAATGATTTTTATTCTCTCTCCTTTGACTATCTCCACTAGTCAAATTTTCCCTATTATCTACACCAATAGGTACTTGGAACTGCTTACCAACAATTTCATTTACGAATTGTATCTAATCTTCACTTTGGTTGTCATTTATAGAAAATTATGCATCATATCCTTTAGTAGAAAAATTTCAATTTTGTTATTTAGTTATGCTTTTGCAAAGCATATTTCTATCTTTCTAATCAATATTTATGGAAACTTTAGATTATTGTCTTTCTTCCTTGTTTATGCAACCTACAAACATACACAAATCATTAGCTCTAAAATCATAAGGCTTTTTGGCCTTCTTTTATACCTCATAAATCAAATTCTCATGTTGATTCAAACTTCCGAAATAGTTGATGAGACTTGCCGTAAATCTCTCATTCTCTTCATCCTCCTCTCCAAGGATGTCTCCTTACTATGGTGTAAGAATTTCATCCACAATTCCATTAATTGGAATTTCTTCAGTATTTCCTTCATGAGAAATCTCTCCATCATCTAAAACTGTGCAATATGCATTCATAAACATGTCAATAGTTTTAAAACCATGGGATCCTCAAATCTCATTAGCTCCTTCATCCTCCTCTTCAAAAACGATAGCTCCTTGTTCATATTCACAATAGTGAACTTTTGTCCTTCTTGCCATGAGTTCTCTCCACAACAAAGCACACAACTTGTGCTTCGGAAACATCTACAACTTACCCCACTTTACTTTCTTCTACATAATCCATCGCCATCATTGGTTGTCTTCACCTTCTTGTAGAAGTTCCATTAGTACATCCATTTGTACTTTTATCTCAGCAACTTCTCGGTCAACTTCCTCTTGGCTCATTTTTCTATTAATGGCATTTTCTTTAACATATTATTTTCTTATATTGTGGCTTCTCTCTTAACCCATGACAAGACTATCAGTTGTCATATTCCTTCTTCATTTGTGAACTTTACATTGTCCACTTGTATATTACACCCAAGCATCTACAATAAATACCTCCCCAAGATATCTTTGAATCAATCCTCTTGGTATAATTGGTTCTCTCTTCTAGAAACTCTTGAGCTTCTTTGCTCGTTTTAGGATTTTTCAAATCTTCACCTCGTCTCAGAAGGTCCACCTGTCCTCCTCCTTTCAACCTCAACTAGAACTTTCAAAGGTTCTTTGCCAAAATTCTACAATAAATTCCTCTATTCTTGGCTGAATTCCTTGTGTTGTAAACATGTTCATCACTGCTACCTATAATAAAAAATTTACCTCCCAAATTAGTTGAAAACATAAAATCACTTTACCTCTTTATTCAAGCTCATTGAAGCATACATACTCATGTTGCAGTCTTCAATCCTTTTGTTGACTCTATTGTTGTAGTCATTCACTATTCTTCCCCATCCAAAGAACATTCTTCTCTATATTTCCTTCAAATCCAAAAATGTTTTACTTTATCTAAGTATATTTCCTTCAAAATACTTTAGTCTTCTTTCTACATAAAACTTTGATTCATATAGTCATCAATATACATTGTAAAAGAAAAAACTACCTCTAGATTCTTCAAACCCTTGATGCTACAATCTTTGATTTTCACCTGTAAAGACCTCAACCTAGAAATATCATCTCCTACACAAATTCATTAAAACACTACATATTCAAGTATCATATTTCACCATATATGATCCTTTGCAAGTTTTACAAGCTTCGTGATTCTCTAGTCTTCCCACAAAGAGATTTCTACCTCTGACTCACCACTTAATGTAGGAAAATTTGACTTTTCCTGTAAGTCAAATCTCACTCATAGTGAATTTTATGGAATTTGGAATCTCAATAGTTTCCATTGAAATTCAATATTGATCTAGCTAGAATTCCAAATAGGAATTCTACCCAGCTTTGCTCTAAACAAGTAACATAAATCTTGTATACGTCCTCTACAATCTCTCAGATAGGTCAACTATCTTCCAATTTGGTTTACATGAATAGATTTTGTTATTCACACAACTAACTTAAGGAATTAATATTCATTGTTCAAATAAATATTTGCATGGATTGATGCGATGGATCAATTCGCCCATTGCACAATTTCTTATTAACATGCTCGCAATGTCCTTCAAATTTCATTTCCACTCCAATGATTTACCCCTTTGAATTTGAACACACATTGTTCAAGACTTATTTTCTTGCGCACATATTGTTAGCATCCTCTTTTGGTGTTCGATAGTTTCTCAATGTAGAGAACCTTGAATAATGGCCTCACCATGGTTTGACTCTCTATCCTGCAAATAATTAGACGTGCATAAAGTTTCCTTCTCTCATTCACTTAATCATAAATTGTCCTTAATCCTCACACAAGATTACTTCTTCATATGACAGATTTATAAATTAATCTATTATTAGTTTCAAGCTTCACATAGATGATGAAACTATGTTAATTGTAACTTTCAGAAAGACTAGAATTCTTATCAAACACATAATCATACAAGCAATTCATGAACACAATAAATGCATGAAAATATATTTCATTAATTAAAATCTATACATACACAAACACTCAGAAACACTCTTCCTCTCTTAGCATGATTCTACATTCCTTTGGCCATTAGCCTTGCCCATAGACTTATATTGACTAAATAAAATTTAGAAGAAAAGTAGTTTTTCCTACATACATAAAGCACTCCTTGATTTATTCCCTAAAAGTCTCATGATTTATTCCTTAAATCTCTCATGATTTTCAAGGAAAATTAGCTTTTACCTTATGGACAAAATATTTCCTATCCAAATCATTTCTAAAACTATAATTCATACTTTCTACAATAATTAAATAATCTAATATTATTTACAAATAAGGAATTATAATTCATTTTAAATGTTGAAGCCCATTTTGTAGCTTTATTTCCAAAAAGCCTTGATCTTTTGAAAATCACATGCATGTTTGGATTCTCCTGCATCAGATGTGATCCGTCTAGGCAGCTCGTTGATCGCCCTAGATCCTTGGTAGATCTCTAGCTAAGATGAATCTATGGTGGATCGATGGTGGTATAATATAGTGGTGAAAGATTGGTCAAATATTATATATAGTCATATATTATTGATGAAATAGTTTTCAAATTGGTATAATATAGTGGTGAAATATTGGTCAAAGATTATATATACACATATGTTATTGATAAAATAGTTTTCAATTTTTTCTATCGATTAGAAGGATTCAACCATTTCTTATACATATAAGTTTAGGGAGTGTTAAAATTTTATGTCCATTATTAGATATTTATATAATTTACTTCCGCCAAGATTTTTACAGTGAATAATATTTTAGGATTTTATTATTATGAACTATATGTTGTTACTTTATTATGTCAATGTTTACCTTCACACCTATAATAGAGAAAAAAGTATGAGAATTCTTAATTTTTTGTCAATATTGTAGGGACTGCTCCCCATAGAAACAATATCATCAACCTAAAGTACAAGGATGATGAATATACTAGTATGAGTCAAACCAACAAAACCCAATCCTTCTAAAAGCCCACTAACATGTTAATGTATAAGAAAAAAGAGATAGGGGATAAGCCAAAACATTAATTACACCATAAGGCATTCCCCTTTGAAATCAACTCCCCTAGGTTGCCACTCTGTACCCTTTTGTATCGTTTGATTGATTGTTAGATGATTGAAAGAATTTGGGTCCTTAGATCCCACAACCAAACATTGCTTCAATTGTCAACTGCCAATTGCCTGAACGGCTACATAAGCATGATAAATGCATTTTTTAATCACATCTATCATGGCTTTCAAAGCGACTTGTCATTGTCCATTACTTATCTGTATCTTCTTTTGACAAAATCATTGTATAAAGAGGATGCAATAAACTCTGAATTTGTAGGTTTACAGACTCTGAATTTGTAGGTTTAGGGATCAAAGATGCTCAATTCCTCTCTGAAGATGATGGTTGGATGTTGTTTTGTAGAGTGGAGGAGCAATGTCTCTCTGAATATGATGGATGGATGTTGTTTTGTAGAGTGGAGGAGCAGTGTCTCTCTAAAGATGATGGTTGGATGTTGTTTTGTAAAGTGGAAGAACAAAGTCAGTGTTGGATAATTTGTGGCATTTTTTAGCAACATATGAGTAAATGTGCCTAAATATTCTATATTTTTAGAACTATTCAATGTCTGGCTATTTATGTTTGAGAACTAGACAAAATGTTAAACTGTGTAGTGTATGCATATATCTATTACATAGAAAAAATTGTATTTTTGCATCCATGATAATTATGAAAATGTTATTTTTGCATCTATGATATTCGGTAGGAAGATAATGTTTTCCTTTTTGGAGGTGATAGACCTGAGAACTTAAAAATTGTACTGAATACCAAACTCAGAAAATGAAACCTAACTTCTTTAGCTAGAGATAAGGAAAGAATGATTGCATTATCTATTTTAGAGAACAAGAAGTTTTTCTGAAAATTATGGAGAACTTGGAATCAGACAACCACCCATAACTCAGCAGGAAACCCCATGATTTATTGATTTTTAAAATTTAAAATTTAATAATTAATTTTATTTTTAAAAATTTAAAACAGTTGTTCTTTCATTTAATTATTTGCAAATTATTTAAAATGGTTATATATAATTTTATGTATAATTGAGATGTGTATTAAATATTTTATTTTTTAATTGAGAAGTTGTGTAAAAAATATTTTAAATTGTGATCTAATAGATAAATTAATATACTATTACATTTGAGAATAAAATTTAAATCTCAACTAATATAAAA
>APFE030797046.1:192961-272675 GCA_000404065.3 Pinus taeda | reverse complement strand
TTTTCTATGGGAACTCTATGCATGACAAAATTGAGGGTTATAAGTAAAGGCCTATGATCAGAGTCAGGCTCGTGGTCGTTTAAGATGTCAAAGTTTATTATTTCGCTGTATAATGGAAGACTGGAAATAACGTAGTCTACCACGCTGCTACCAAGTCCATGGATGCAGGTGATCATAAACTTATTACTTAAATTTAAATAATTATTATATACTGGATAATATTAACCCATTCAAACATTCAAATAGTCATGAAGAGGACTATTTTTAACTTTCTTATAATGTATTTAAATTTGTATTTATAATTTTATTGTTTATAGTTTTTTAAATTTAACATTAATATTTTATTTAAAAGGCATTAAAATTATCCGCTCTTTTTTTCCGTTGCAAATATTTTATTTTTAAAAAAGATTGAAATATTCTTTTTCTATTTCCAATTATTGAAAATAGTTAATAAATTAATATCCAACTCTTAAACTATTTATACTTTTTAATAAGTATTTAAAGTTTGGTAATTTTATAATTATTGATTTTTATTTTAAATTGAATATTTATTTAATTTAAAGGATTAAAATATTTGTTTTTCCATGGTAAATATTAATTTAACACATAACAATATATAATGTTAATGTATAATTCGAGATGCGTGTTAAATATTTATTTTTTTCTAATTAATAAAATTATGTAAAAATTTAATGTGATTAATATAAGTGAATATATTATTATATTTCAATTAATATAAAAGTTTAAGAATGGAAGATTGTTTTTATAAATATGTAAATTCAAGTTATTATAACAATTTGGTTTAATAGGATAATATTTTTTAAGTTATTGATACAAATAAAAATGGGATAGATTATTTACATCTTTAGAATTTTTAACTTTTGATGTTATATGGAGTATTTAAAATTAATCTTCCACATCCATGATATTGACATTATTTTTGTCAAACTTTCCAATATGGTTTCATAAATAACATAAGAAAATCTATAAAAAATCTTAAACATTAATTTGATATCTAGGTTAAACAAATCTTCAAATTACATTATTATTATTTTAGCATAACTTAAGATTATAACAATAAAATAATTTATAAAATATTTAACAATAATAATGAATTTCTTAATATTATTTATATTATTAATGTGATAACTATAAAATTAATCAAAATAATATTGTCATCATTTTTCAAAGTATCATATTGATGTTTCTAATTAGGGTTTAATTAGTTATATAGAGACTAGATTTGAAATTAATCTTCAAATCCATGACATTAAGATTTGAAGCATTCTGACATATGATGAATCATTGTGACTAGGTTTGAAGCATTATGACATATGGCACAATTTCTAGTTAACTCATATAAGATATAACATTATTGTGCAGCCTTAGCATAGTAGCATCTAAAAACAAACATTACACATTCTAAAATATTATAAATATTAGTCCTTGCCATAATGTTAGAATATTTTCTAAATTCAATGAAATAATATAGATAATTTATTTAGTTATTGTGACACTATCTCATAATGAGATAACCTTTGGCATAACAAGGTGGTCAATAGTGGAATAATATCTTCTAAATCTATATTGGCTTTTAGCTTTTTTGCATGCTTCTGTGTACACAACTTAATCTTCTTTCTAAATGCAATTCCATATCACTTTGTTAAAATAAAAAAAATTATAAGTGTGATATGAATAAAGAGATAGCTTTTATTTCCACCTTTAAAAATAGATACATAACTTAATCTTCTTTCTAAATGCAAGTCCATATCACTTTATTAAAATTAAAAAATTATAAATATGCTATGAATAAAAAGATAACTTTTATTTCCACCTTTAAAATTAGATACAGTGATATTTTGAATCTATAATTTAGAAAAACCCTTACCATTAAATTAAAAACTTAGATGAAACACTTTAATGTCTAATATTTTTTTGGTGGATAAACTTTAATTTCCTTAAATTTCCCCTATTAAAACAACCTAGCATGCCATCTATTAAAAATAAATACTTTCTTAATTAAAATGGATTACTTTCCTAAATAAATAGTTTGAATGTTGTCCCTAAAGTTAAGGTATTCATATTCTCCGTGAATGGAGTCATATAGATTTCCTAGTTGAAATCAAATTTTTTGTAAACAGTTTCTTAACCTCTAATTTATAAAGGTGCAAAACCTTCTCTTTTTTTCTATTTGTTTAAAATATTTTTTATTTTATATTTACAGTTTTACATTTATTTTATTTTATTTTTCCATTTTATAAAAATCTTGGTTATTAAAATAGTATAAAAAAATACTGAACAATACTTAATTTATTTTTTTCCCCTTGGAAAAATCATAATTTTATTCATGAAACAAAATTACATGTTGTAGATGCTAAGTAGTATATGCATATGAGTTTTTGATGTTTTCACAGGATACAAGAAAAAATAAAAAATAAAAAAATTACAGTTGTGCCTATTCTTTTCTATCTTTCTTCTTTTCCACTTTTCGCCAACCTCTAGCATTGGGAGAGCCTTCTGAGCTGTGAGCTCATTTGCTTCCACTTACTTCCATTTGAGTCTCTTGTTGCTTTGGGAGTTTGCAAAGATTGGTGGGTTTCTCTTCCTTTTGTGTGTTGTTCTGGCTCTTTTGAGCATCCGATTTTACTTTGTTTTCTGTTGTTTCTGCTATTTCTGCTTCTTCTTCTAGGGGGTTTGTACACTGCCAACCTTTTGGCTTTTTCTATTTCTTCTTATTCCATTTGGGGTATCTTTTGGCCAGTAGGCAGGCACTATAGAGGTGCCCTGTTTGTAAACAACCACGACATCGAAAAACTATATTTTCGTAGTCTAATGGTTGGGTCCACTGCGAGTTGTTGAAATTCAATGTGATATTGTCTGGTAATCCCTAGCCGAGATCTACTTTTACAAATATACTAGTGAAAGTATATATTCCCCTTGTAAGTATGTCATCATAAATCTTTAGGAATTTTCCCATGGAGTTCTCAATGGAAATTAATACATTATGATCCCAGAAGTGTAATGAGGGGCTGAGGTTATGCATCATGACCCAAACTGGCATTGTTTATACCACCATAGTGTTGGCATCGAAATATGGGAACCAAGCGGTCATGAAGAGCCCAGCGTTGCCCCATAACCATGGTCCCTTATTAAGAATATGTTCCCGTCCTTGTGCTGTGTTGAATATGACTATGAAAAAGTGCTTGGGACATAGATATATTTCATAGTTTGGTGACCATGTAGCGTGTATCCATTGGTGCAAAAAATAAGATTTTGGCCAAAAGCCATTAAATCTACATATAATTCTGTTGTTATAGAGGTCTAAATATAAGACATTTACCTCAACCATTGAGACTGTCAGGACAAGATTCTCAAGTTTTTGTTCCACGATGTAGAGGTCCGAACATAAGACATTTACCTCAACCATTGAGACTCTGAAGACAAGATTCTCAAGTTTTTGTTCCACGATGTAGGGCCCTGGTAGCTCGGCCATTGTTGCTAGTTTGATTTGTGCCTTTACCTTTCCTTTGACTGCATCATTAAAGGAACTTGTGCTTCTTGTGCTGGTTATAAAACATCCTCTCTGCAGACATAGATTCATTGTGATAATCGAATCTTTTACAATGCCATAATTCTGAAGCATGTTATTACCCTGCAGAATATATCCTCTCCATATATATAAATATATCATTTTTACATTTTTCTATGCAATCTGATTTTTAAAAATCCATTTATTAATTATCAATTGATTAATCGATGCCGAAGATAATGTGTTAGAACCAACTTTATGCCTTTTAAAGAGAACAGTTGTTTTAAAACGAAAGAAAGGATAGAATGTACGCATGCACATCAGTAAGTATCACTTCTACTATTTCATGTCCTTTGCATATGAGGATGTGTGTTTTTTTAATTTAAATTAAGAAAGTATTTTCATACCATTATTTAAATTTAGTTAATATTAAAGATTATTCTTTTACATTAAAATACATTTCTAATTAAAAAATAAAATAAAAAATCCATAAATATTAAAATAATTTAAAAATTAAAAATGATATATAAACATAATTATATTCTTATATTTTAATAATTAAATAGAATTTGGAAATAAATTGAGTTTAGAAACCTATCTCAATAGTGGGCGGTGATTCCATCCTCAACCGCTCCAATAAAATTTAATTTAAAATTAAAATAGAAAAGAAAACCTCCAACGAAGAGTCGCATTACCCATTAATCATGAATTTAACATTACCGATTATTGAATCTTATAAGCCATCATAAATATATATACGAAGACTTCACATCAATATGAATAAACGCACGAAGCTATATTTTTAGTAGGGAAATAGATGTTTTTCCACCACTACCAGTCACCCACCGGAGACGACCTCATTTCAAAATATATATATTATATTGGGAAATAGAAATATTTGCATAACTACGAAAAAAACAAACCTTCCCTTTGATTGGGAATCAGCCACCAGAGAAGACAGTGGAGTTAGCCACTAGAGAACACAGTTTTTCAAACCAACACCCAACAAACATATTTAATCTGCCATCCTGAGATTTGGAGAGTAGAGCTAAAGCTATTCCCTGCTCTCAAGAAATGCAAGCGGAACTAGCTAGCGGACAATCCCATCATATAATGAAATTTTTTGCACGTATTTGCTATTCTCAGCTGCCGAAGCTTGGAGATCACAAGTAACTCTATCGTCCCAAAGCCATTTATCCTCTGCTCACTATTACTGCTGACATCAATACAACAGTAAATCAGCTATAAGGGTTATTTTAAATTTGGAGAGACCGAACTAACCCGGCCTTGACAAACATAATGAACAAAGGAATTAGAACAGCATTATCTGCGTTAAAAGTAGTGTTGGAAACAAACACATATACTGGTAAGAGAAATTCCAAACATTGAAAACCCTAATACATTAACAAAAACAAACGGTGTTAACTCATGCTATACAGAGGAGGGGGAGAGAAAAAACGACTTTAGCTTCAGCCTGGCCCTGCCAATTGGCTTCACTTGGAGGGCCATAGTAAGACCCCGGATGACTCCCCTGATAATGCCTAGAAGAAGCGGAAATGATTCGGTATATTCCAACAGCATATGCTGTACCATCCAAGAACTTACATATGCTAAGTGCGACTAATAGATACGTATATATAACGACTTATTTAGTTTAAAAGCGCCCACCACTATTGTGCCGTGCAAGCAGAATATAATCTGATCCTCACTTCCAATTTGTCATAGTCAACGACGGATGCCCACAAACACCAAAATATGCGTCTGGCTTTGTAGTGACTCTTCAGCATGCCTTGCCTTTTGGCCTCAATGGAAGGTTCATAGTAACTGAAACCCTGAGATGCGGCATCTCCCGCGTGAATGCACTTCAGAACAAGGGATCCCGGCATATGCTCGCAGCATATGCTATAAAGTATGTGACAACTCATCTTATTTTATATACAACGATTCGATGGTACTATTGTAATTTATTTTCCATAATACGTCAACGCCAAAAGCTGAACCGAACGACTTTCAAGCAGGCTTATTTTATTTTATTAGTGTCGTTTAACCAGTCGGGAAAACTATGGAAAAGCAGGCATGATCAAATCAGCCAAAATAAAAAATTACGTTCTATCCCATTAAATTTGACCCCTCTGTAGACAACGCCTTGCCAAGCATTTTATTAGAAAAGGAATTTGTTTCATCTACTCGTGGACTTCTCATCCGCACTCACAAACATGTATTGGTCTTACAAATTATTTTTCATCAATGTTATGACCAACATTTATTGTCTTACTCGTCGGACCAATTAAAAATATATCATAAAAAGATCTTGCTAGGGTTCAGTTCCCCATAGATGTTAACTTTACGGGAAACCTTTTCGCATGTTTGTAACTAGATTTTATATATCGTTGTGTGGTTAGAATAATAATGGAAGAGAACGGATTCATATCACGTAATCTAACTAGGGAAAGAGTTAATCTGAAAATTATGGAAATTTTTGTTATATTTAGAGAAAATTTGACAAGGATTTTTGTAAATACAAGTTACAGTTGTTAAATTTGAAAACATTAGATGACTTAGACATTTCTGATTGTGTTGAATTTATTTCCACCATCAAAAACACTATTCAAACACTACCTCTACAAGATTTCTAAGCAATTCCTCCGCCTCAATTCATATCACTTTTTAGTAATGAATTATTTTAATTAAAAAAGTAAAAAGTTACACTTTGAATTATTTTTTGACAATGGCTATTAAAATATGGTAAAATATTAAGTTAATCTTAACTCTTTATTTAATAAATATAATTAAAATAAAAATTCTTATATATTTTTCAAAAAAATATAACTAAATGTATTTTATTATTTCAAAAATAAAAAATTGTTTATATATTAAAATTGTTTGTATACCTACCAAATAAATAGATATAAAAATTAACTTTTAATCACCAGCTTGCAAGCGCACAGAGAAACACAATTTGAACCTCAACATGCTCCCTATTTACCTCGGCCCAGGGGCGCATAGAAACAAATTTGGAACATCGACTTGCTCACCATTCACCTACGCCCTTGAATTTTGTATTATTGTTAAAAACCAAAAATATAAAACTATTAAACTTTACCGAGAGAATACGGCATCAGGGATCCCTGTCAGAGGAGTACATGGAAAAGCATTTGGGATCTCAACTGGCTCATCATTGATCTATGCCCTCAAATTCTGTATTCACCAATTTGCAGGCATTCACCTATACCTTTGAATTTTATGCTTCCAAATTGCCGGTCATTCTAGTGTGCCATTGGATTTGAATTTGCACTTCTAGTAACGAAACGACGATATTGCAATATTTTATCTTTGCGGAAAGAAATTCAAAATTGTCAATGCTTAACACTCTCTTTGACCTATTAGGAGAGCCATGCTGCTAACACCCCCACGTTACTTCAGTTTTAATTTCAGTCTTCTACAAACATTTTAATTGTCAAGCAAATATTTCTTAGGAAGGTTAACATATTATTTTGTTACTTAAGAATTTGAATGAGTTAGAAATTCTTATGAAGGTTAACATATTATTTTGTTACTTAAGAATTTAAGTGAGTTAGAAATTACTTTTATTTTTATTTAAAAGAAATGATTAAGGATTTATCAAAATATGTGCTATTTCATGAAATCTGAGGGGACCACGAGAGTGCTTAATTCTCAAGAAACAGTTAAAGGAAAGAAGTTACCTTTTACTCCAAGGGACTTTATTTAAAGAAAGGATCCAAAGAAGAGGAGGAGTTGGTGTTTTTCACTCTTCATGGAAATGAAAAATGGAGAATTGGGTTGTGGCTCTGTGGTGCCCAAAAGCTCAGTTCGTGGTAAAAAAAACCTGTGGAAAAGCTCATAATCTAGAAGAGTATTCAGGTCGAGTCCAGGAAGACTCTTAGTGCCTAGATAAGCTCATCAAAACACTCTTGACTGTAACCACTATCTTTGGGAGTTGGGAGCGCTCGAGGGGAGAACGGTAAACAGACCATTCTCGTTAGTAGGGAGGTGTGGTCGTAGCCCAGAAGTTTTCTTCAGTAAAATGCAGATAAGTATTTTGAGCACTCATTACAATTTTGTTGATTGATAATAACTGTCTCGGAATAATGTATGAGAACTCCTTATAATGAAATAGAATCTATCTTCTACTATGTGTATACAGTTAATCCTTTTAGGTGAAGGTCAATGATTATGCAATATTTTTTATTTTGCTGTGGCAATTTATTTATTATATAACCAAATTGAAACCATTTCCTTGAAATCGTGGCAATTTGTTTATTATATAACCAAATTGAAACCATTTCCTTGAAATCGTGGCCAATACTGGAAACAAGTAAACTAAACCCTGATAGTCTTTTTAATAAACATTGTAGTTATGAGATGCCTTAAACAGGAGTAATGGGTTTAGAAAACACATGCTTTACAACAAATAATGAAGAGTTTCTAGTACAATACAATCAATATACATCAGTATAATAATGTAACAATGACTTCTTATAGGAGGAAATATAGCTAAACTTTAATTGTTAAATGTTAAACGCAAGCGATAATAGTAAGAATATAGTGTTAGAAAACAGGATAAGGCATCCTTGATGGAATAAATCAATCGAACCAGACGTAGCAAACACTAAGCAACCTTAAGAAAGAAATCATAATAATAATGTTGTCACACATTGAATGTTCAGTCTATAAAAGTGAAACTGGATAACCATAAGGTCGTCTGTTGAATCGCAGATGTGTTGCCTCATTATTTAAGACACTGAAACAGCGAACGACATTGAAACTGATGGTTCTGGATTCATGAAGGAAATGAAGTGAACGCCTACAATTCTTAAACAAAAGTATAGATAATAAGCAAACCCTAGTTGTCAGCATGCCATAAAATGAGAGCTACATTTTAATTACTACCCATTTTGGGAAAAATTATAGATTCAAGGATTGAAACATTTAAAACCCATCTCGGCAAGCCATTAAGGGTTGAGCAACATAAACACCATAATTGGAAACAAAATACCACTAACAAAACCCTAGAGTGTAAACCACTGTCACCTAGGTGTGTATATATACATAGCTACATAAGTTAATATAACATGGTCTCTGAGTGACCAGAACCAAAATCGATAGATAGAATAACAAAAATAAGACAGTGTTGAGACCCATATGTGTCTAGTATCAACTCATAGGGTTATCGTAACCAACAACTAAGTGAAAAATAACAATTTATACAAATGGTCGTGTCTAGGGTAAAATATCTTGATGGTAGGAATAAACCCTTAAGGGTTTCAACAAGCAAAGCACCAAACTTCTCAGCAATTAAAAAAAAGATTCGTCTAGCCCGTGTAGTGGTGTGGAGATGGAGGTTGATACTCGAGAAGTCGCCATCTGTCGATCCGCATGAGGACCCAAATCGCACCCTACAACAAACTATTTATTCTTAGATGGTTTATACAAATCCATAGCAAGTAAATAAATGTTAACCAAACTAAAATTTCTTTAGGAATGAACCTACCTAAACCAACCACCTGTTATGGAGGTTTCTTCTGCTCGGCAGAACTTTTCCAAGGGAAGCTACAACAGGAACTCAAACCAGACCTAGAGAACCATCCAAGCAATGGAGAATGTACCACGATGGCTATGTGAGTTACCTCTGAGTAGAAATAAGGGTGGAAGTGGTGGCCATCATCATCTGTAGCGGCCAAACCGGGCTATGAAGGAGAAATGAAACAACACTACAAGGAGAATACCATTCACCTACTTAACTGTGCAAATAATGTTAGCTAACATACTCTGTTTTACCTAAGCATGATTGTAACAATGGCCTAGAGAGAACTGCAACACAAGGGTGAGAAGAGCCAACCTTTAAGTAGAGGCAATGGAGTAAATGACAACAAAAGTCGAAAACCCAGTGGGTAAGTACACTTATCGAGAGTAGGCAAATCCAAGCCGTTGATAATTCCTTCCCCAAATCGATGGTGGTCAAACTTCCAAGTGGACAGTCAGGATCATAGACAGCTGGAGGTTGGTATCTCAGGATCGACAACCATCCAAAAGCATAAGCGTGGGTTAGAGCCATGGGGTAATCAAACTATAACCAGTGTAATCAAGAACCCATCTTTCAAATAGTAAATAGATTCTGAGGAAATATTTGAGCATAAAGATCATTAACATTAAAGTGTGATGAGGAGGTAGGATTCAGTACATAACAATTAATAACTCACTAAATTGAATAAATGATATAAAATAATAATTAAAAAAAAAAATATTTATTGTGTTAATGCGGGTAAATGTGTTACAAGTGGTATCAGAGCCCAAGTTTCAACTCTGTAGCCTTAAGTAAAATATCGTTAGCAGAACATTTTTTTTTTTTTTTTATGGAGGTGAGCAGAGCATGTGCAAAGGAGCGTCATCTACATGATGATCAAGAGTAGCCACCGGAATAGAGTTTACATCACATATGGGAACTAATCCGGAAGTACAGGTGCAGTTAGGAGAAGGCACCACAGTAATACAGATGCAATCCTACTAGAAACTCTAAAACAACTTTGAGATGAAATGGAAAACCTGAGGGAGGATAATGAAAGATTAAGACTCGAACAACAAAGAATATTAAAGAGTATTTTTGAGAAGTGGAACCAAAGAAATCCAACTCTTAATTGGGAGGAGGAGAATAGAAACGAAGAAAACCAACAACAAGAAGAATATATTCGGTTAGAGAATGAAGAAGAATCAGAAAATGTATCAGGTGGTAAGGGTAAGAAGAGACAGAAGAATGAACTATTGGGAGAATTTAAAAATATCAAACCCCTGATGTATGATGAAGAAAAAGAAGAAAATTTTGAAGCCTAGCTAATTAACATGAACAAGTACTTTTAGATCTATAAATACGAAGATAATCTAAAAGCTAGACTTGCCATTTTCCAGCTACAAGGAAAAGCTACCCTGTGGTGGGAGGAATTCAAAATAGTACAGGGAGTGGATGAGCACGAAGTCACATGGTTTCAAAAGTATTTTAAGGAAAAATACCTTACTAAACGATTTTATGATGACAAATCCAAAGAATTCCACAATCTTAGATTGGGGCAAAAAACTATGTATGGGTTTGTGACTAAATTCACATCACGATTAAGGTATGTACCTTATATATGTGAGGAAAAAGCTAAAATGTAGTGATTTGTTAGAAACTTGCCATATTTCATGAAGGAGAGAATAGAGTTTGATAGTCTAAAAACCATGGATGAAGCTATACAAAAGGCTAGAATCTGTTATCAGAAAATGAAGCAAAAAGGAGAAAGTAACAAAGGATGGATGGAAAAAAGGGACCAAATAGTGCATTCTGTACTAAAAATGCAAAACCTGGAAATTCCATAAATATGTTCAAGAAACATGAGAATGGAATTATGGGGAAAAATCAAGCAAAACCAAGACAACCAGTTGATAGTCGAGCTACAGAAGCCTCTAGCAAACCTTAGGGCAGCCAATAGCAAAGGTCGTTGCTGCAATGTTGGGTTGTGGGGAACCCCATTATTACAAAAATTTCCCCAATCGTACTAGAGTGGGACAAGTGGACAAGTGGAAAACATTTAGTAAGCTTCCAGAGTTGGAGATTTGGCCCGCAACATTGCTTGAATAAACGGAGCCTTGGAGTATAACCAAGCTGAGTATCATCCTTCTATGGTGGAGTTTGAAGGTAAACTTGGTAATCATCCTGTATCCATTCTAATTGACCGAGGGGTGAGTTTTAGCTATGTTAGTCCTAATATAGTTGAACTATATCACTTAAACTTTGCCAAGTTTAAAACCCCTTGGTTGGTCCAGCTAGCCACTCGGGCCAAGCCTAGAGTTTTCGCTAAAGTAGAAAATTGTTTGTTAGAAATAGTTTGGTAGCCAGTAAGGGTAAAGTGAAATATGTTACCAAAGTTAGGGTCCTATGATGTACTAATAGGAATGGACTAGTTAGGGAAACATTGGTCCATTTTTAACTGTAAGGACAAGTTGATAAAATACCTCTCAGATGAAGGGGTTAGACAAGAAATTCAGGGAATTCAAAAAACTGTTAAATTACACCCTATTACTGGCAACCAGTTAAGAAAATGCATTTAAAAAGGTTTTCAAGTGTATGATGTACAATTTGGTTATGCCAATTCCAAGGACAAAACAACCACTTTGAAAGATATACCTGTTATTCAAGAATTTGTAGATTTTTTTTGGAAGAAATACCATGATTACCACCAAAAAGAGATATCAACTTTTCCATAGAATTGGTATGAGCTGCTATGGTATCGAAAGCTCCTTATCGAATGAGCATGCCCAGGTTAATTGAACTCAAGATGCAATTGTAGGAACTTTTGGATAAAGGGTACATTGGCCCAATTGTATCACCCTAGGGGGTGCCTGTGACATTTTTAAGGAAAAAAGGCAACACCCTACGACTGTGTATTGATTATAGACAACTTAATAAGTTGAATATCAAAAGTAAATACTTGTTGCCAAGAATAGATGATTTGTTTGACCAGGTGAAGGGAGCCACTATCATTTCCAAAATAGACCTACGGTGAGGTTATCATCAGATCAGAGTAAAGGAAGAAGATGTATGCAAGACAACATTTAAAACGTGTTATAGGCATTAAAAATTCATTGTATTTCCTTTCGGAATCACCAATGTATTAACAACTTTTATGAGTTTGATGAATGGAATTTTTTATCCTTATTTGGATAAATTTGTTATGATATAAATTGATGATATACTCATTTATTCTAAAAATTTGAAAGAACACCATGAACACCTCCGAATAGTTTTACAAGTTCTAAGGGAAAATCAATTGCATGTCAAATACAGTAAATGTGATTTTTATAAAGATCAGATTCAGTATTTAGGCCAGATTATATCCTTTTAGTGTATAGCAGCAGATCTAGAAAAGATCAGAACCATCATAAATTAGACAGTCCCCAGAAATGTAACCGATATTAGATCTTTTATGGGCTTGGCCGGTTATTACCGACGATTTATTGAAGTGTTTTAAAAACCACATATCCTATCACTTCTCTACTGAAAAATGGAAAAATCTGTGACTGGACAAAGGAACGTCCGCGCAGCTTTGAATTGATGAAACAATTATTAACCATGACCTCTATATTAGGAATAGCTACCCAGAGAGGGAATTCACGGTATGCACTAATGCCTGTCAAGAAGGGATTGGAGGTGTGTTGATGAAGGATAGGAGAATGATAGCCTATGAATCCTGAAAGTTGAAAGATCACAAGAAAATATATTCATCTTATGATCTAGAATTAATTGTTGTGGTCCATGCTTTGAAAATGTGGTGGCACTACCTATTGGGGAAGAAATTCCTTCTAATGATAGATCACTATTGTTTGACCGATTTCTTCAGACAACCAAACTTAAATGCTCGGCGGGAAATATGGACAACCTTCCTAAGTAAATTTGATTTTGATGTTAAGCACTTAAAGGGGAAGGAGAACTGTGTGGTGGATGCTTTAAGCTGAAACGTGCATCACATATATGAGATCTCATTCAGTACGATGGAAAGTAAGCTTTTAAGTCAAATTAAAGAAGCAACTATGAAGGATCCTGAATATGATTTCCTTTGGAAACAAGCTAAGCAAATAGTAAATTCGGGTAAGAAGGATGACTATGGAATAAACGGTGACCAGATGTTGACTTCTAGAGGGAGAATCTTTGTCCCAAATCAAAAAGCCTTAAAACAATACCTGATAGACGTATTTCACAGAAGCCCATATATGGCACATCGCGGTTATCAAAAGTTGTTTTCAATAATCAAAAAGAATTATTTTTTACCTGGGATGCGAAAATATGTTGTAGATTATCTGGCTAAATGTTTAGAGTGTTAGTAGGTTAAAGCATAACACTAGCACCTGTTGGGTCTACTACACCCACTCCCTATTCCTGAATGGAAATGGGACATAACTACATTGGATTTCATAATTGGATTGCCTAGATCCAGAAGGTAAAACGATTCCATCATGGTATTAGTAGACAAATTAAGAAAAAAAACTCATTTTATCCCTGTTAAGTCTACTTATACAACTATGGAAATTGTTGATATATTTATGAATAAAATTTTTAAATTACATAGGTTGCTGAAAGTAGTAATATCTGATAAAGATGTTAAATTCACCTCTACTTTCTGCCAAGTTTTATTTACAGGTTTGGGAACTTAGATTCAGTTCAACACTGCTTATCACCTGCAAATGGATTGACAGACTGAATGAGTGAATCAAGTGTTGGAAGTCATGCTTCCAATGTATGAAATGCAGCAACCTACTAAATGGGAGGAATACCTCCACTTAGTAGAATTTTCCTATAATAACAGCTACCATGAATCACTCAAAATGAGTCCTTTGGAAGTATTGTATGGGAAGAAGTGTCGAACTCCAACAAACTAGAGTAATCTTGAAGATAAATTAATTTTAGGACCTGACGTGCTGATAGAAATGAAACAGACAGTAAAGAGGGTGCGCCAAAATTCAAAATCTACCCAGAATAGGCAGAAAGAGTATGATGATAAATGAAAGAACGAGTAGGGATTTTAGAGTGGGCTATCATGTATACATAAGAATAAAACCTAGGAAAATCTCTTTAAAATGGGGGGGATGTGCAAAGTTATCCCCCCGATAGTGTGGGCCTTTCCAAATTTTGGAAAGGGTTGGGCCTGTAGCATATCAACTCGCCCTGCCAAGTCACCTACGAACTCATAATTTCTTCCACATGTCATTACTTAAAAGGTATATATACATATGACCCCAGGCATGTCATTAATTGCCAAGACGTACAGGTAAGGATGAAATGATAGTATTTATTCTTTCATTTTTCTCTCCTTGTCTTATTAATATTATTTTCCTTTACTTTTCCAATCATTACAGTTAAATGATTTATTAAAAAAAATTATGATAAATGTCAGTAGAACCGGATGGAGAGTTTCTGGTCAAACCCTCGTGTATTCTAGAACGGGGAGAAAAAATGCTTTAGAATTGAGCTATCATCCAAGTTAAAGTGCAACGGAAGCACTTTGCCCCAGATGAAGCTACTTGGGAAGATGAAGGCTTTATGTGACAAGCTTATCCGAATTTACTTTATAACTGGGAGAAACACACTGAGGACAGTGTTGCACATAAGGGGTGGGGGGGGGGGGGTGGGGGGGAGTTGTAACACCCTTAGTTACTTCAGTTTTAACTTTCGTCTTTTACAAAAAATTTAATGGTTAAGCAAATAACTTTTATAAAGGTTAACATATTATTTTGTTTGTTAAGAACCTAAGTGAGTTAGAAATTACTTTTAGTTTTTATTTAAAAGAAATGATTAAGGATTTACCACAATATGTGCTATTTGAGGAAATCTAAGGGGAACCACAAGAGTGCCTAACTTCCAAGAAACAGTTGGAGGAAAATAGTTACCCCATACTCCAAGGGGCTTTCTTTAAAGAAAGGATCCAAGGAAGGGGAGCGAGTTGGTGTTTTTCGCTATGCAAGGAAAAGAAGAATGGAGAAATGGGTTGATGTTGTGTTATGCCCAAGAGCTCAATCCCTGATTCGGTAAAAAAACAGTGGAAGAGATCATACTCTAGAAGAGTATTTAGGCTGAGTCCAGGAAGACTCTGACTGCCTAGATAAGCTCAATAGAAAACTCTTGACTATAACCACTGTTTTTGGGAGTTGGGAGAGTTGTGGTGGAGAACGGTGAATAGACCATTCTCGTTGGCAGGGAGGTTCGGTCGTAGCCTAGAAGTTTTCTTCAATAAAATGCAGATAAGTATTTTGAGCACTCATTAAAATTTTGTTGATTGATAATTTTATATTTATCAGGTATGGTAAAGGGAGATAACTGTCTAGGAATAATGTATGATAACTCCTTATAATGAAATAGAATCTATCTTGTACTATGTGTACAAGGTTAATCATTTTATGTGAAGGTCAATGATTATGCAATATTTTTTATTATGTTGTGACAATTTACTTATTATATAACCAAATTGAAACCATTCCCTTGAAATCATGGCCAATAATGGAAACAAGTAAACTAAACCCTGATAGTCTTTTTAATAAACATTCTAATTATGAAATTGCTTAAACAATATTAATGGGTTTAGAAAACGCATGCTTTACAACAAAGAATGAAGAGTTTTTAGTACAATACTATCAATATACAGTGTTTGCAATATAAAGGGGGTAGGGGGGGGGGGGGGGGGGGAGTAGCTAGCTGTGGGGGGGAGTTGTAACACCCTTAGTTACTTCAGTTTTAACTTTCGTCTTTTACAAAAAATTTAATGGTTAAGCAAATAACTTTTATAAAGGTTAACATATTATTTTGTTTGTTAAGAACCTAAGTGAGTTAGAAATTACTTTTAGTTTTTATTTAAAAGAAATGATTAAGGATTTACCACAATATGTGCTATTTGAGGAAATCTAAGGGGAACCACAAGAGTGCCTAACTTCCAAGAAACAGTGGGAGGAAAATAGTTACCCCATACTCCAAGGGGCTTTCTTTAAAGAAAGGATCCAAGGAAGGGGAGCGAGTTGGTGTTTTTCGCTATGCAAGGAAAAGAAGAATGGAGAAATGGGTTGATGTTGTGTTATGCCCAAGAGCTCAATCCCTGATTCGGTAAAAAAACAGTGGAAGAGATCATACTCTAGAAGAGTATTTAGGCTGAGTCCAGGAAGACTCTGACTGCCTAGATAAGCTCAATAGAAAACTCTTGACTATAACCACTGTTTTTGGGAGTTGGGAGAGTTGTGGTGGAGAACGGTGAATAGACCATTCTCGTTGGCAGGGAGGTTCGGTCGTAGCCTAGAAGTTTTCTTCAATAAAATGCAGATAAGTATTTTGAGCACTCATTAAAATTTTGTTGATTGATAATTTTATATTTATCAGGTATGGTAAAGGGAGATAACTGTCTAGGAATAATGTATGATAACTCCTTATAATGAAATAGAATCTATCTTGTACTATGTGTACAAGGTTAATCATTTTATGTGAAGGTCAATGATTATGCAATATTTTTTATTATGTTGTGACAATTTACTTATTATATAACCAAATTGAAACCATTCCCTTGAAATCATGGCCAATAATGGAAACAAGTAAACTAAACCCTGATAGTCTTTTTAATAAACATTCTAATTATGAAATTGCTTAAACAATATTAATGGGTTTAGAAAACGCATGCTTTACAACAAAGAATGAAGAGTTTTTAGTACAATACTATCAATATACATTTGTATAATAGAAATTTACTAATGACTTCTTACAAGAGGAAATATAGCTAAACTTTAATTATTAAATGCTAAACACAAGTGATAACAGTAAGCATGCAGTGTTAGAAAACATGATAAGGCATCCTTGATGTAATAAGTCAATCATGCTAGACATAGAAAACCCTAAGAAGCCTTCGAAATAAATCGTAATAATAACATTGTAACACATTGAATGTTCATTCTATAAAAACGAAATTGGATAACCATAAGGTCATTCACTGATTTGATATCTAGCTTAAACAAACCTTCAAATTACATTATTATTATTTTAGCATAACTTAGGATTTTAACAATAATATAATTTATAAAATATTTAACAATAATAATGAGTTTCTTAATATTATTTATATTATTAATGTGATAACTATAAAATTAATAAAAATAATATTGTCATCATTTTTCAAAGTATCATACTGATGTTTCTAATTAGGGTTTAATTAGTTATATAGAGACTAGATTTGAAATTAATCTTCAAATCCATGACATTAATATTTAAAGCATTATGACATATGATGAATCATTGTTACTAGATTTGAAGCATTATGACATATGGGGCAATTGCTAGTTAACTCATATAAGATATAACATTATTGTGCAACCTTAGCATAGTAGCATCTAAAAACAAATGTTGCACATTCTAAAATATTATAAATATTAATCCTTGCTATAATGTTAGAATATTTTCTAAATTCAATGAAATAATATAGATAATTTATTTAGTTATTGTGACACTATCTCATAACCTTTGGCATAACAAGATAGTCAATAGTTGAATAATATCTTCTAAATCTATAGTGGCTTTTAGCTTTTTGATGCTTCTCTGTATATAACCTAATCTTCTTTCTAAATGCAATTCCATATCACTTTGTTAAAATAAAAAAATTATAAGTGTGCTATGAATAGATACAGTGATATTTTGAGTCTATAGTTTAGAAAAACCCTTACCATTAAATTAAAAATTTATAAATGCAACACTTTAATGTCTAATAATTTTTGGTCGATAAACTTTAATTTCCTTAAATTTCCCCTCGTAAAACAACCTAGCAATTTATGCCATCTATTAAAAATAAATATTTTTTTAATTAAAATGGATTACTTTCCTAAATAAATAGTTTGAATGTTGTCCCTAAAATTAGGGTATTCATACTCTCCGTGAATGGAGTGATATAGATTTCCTAGTTTAAATCAAAATTTGTGGAAGCAGTTTCTTAACATCTAATTTATATTCCTAGTTTAAATCAAAATTTGTGGAAGCAGTTTCTTAACATCTAATTTATAAAAGTGCAAAACCTCTTTTTTTTTTTTTTTTTTTTTAATTACAGTTTAATATTATTTAATTTATTTATAATAATGATATGTGTCTACATAAAGTTGATTATTTTATTTTTCCATTTTATAAAAAATTTGCTTATTAAAATAGTATAAAAAATATTCAACAATACTTAATTTATTTTTTTCCTTTGGAAAAATCATAATTTTATTCATGAAACAAAATTACATGTTGTAGATGCTAAGTAGTATATGCATATCAATTTTTCATGTTTTCACAGGATACAAAAAAAATTATAGTTGTGCCTATTCTTTTCTACCTTTCTTTTTTTCCACTTTTCGCCAATCTCTAGTGTTGGGAGAGCCTTCTGATTCATGAGCTCATTTGCTTCCACTTACTTCCATTTGGGTCTCTTGTTTCTTTTGGAGTTTGCAGAGATTGGTGGGTTTCTTATGAAACAAAATTACATGTTGTAGATGCTAAGTAGTATATGCATATCAGTTTTTCATGTTTTCACAGGATACAAAAAAAATTATAGCTGTGCCTATTCTTTTCTACCTTTCTTTTTTTCCACTTTTCGCCAATCTCTAGTGTTGGGAGAGCCTTCTGATTCGTGAGCTCATTTGCTTCCACTTACTTCCATTTGGGTCTCTTGTTTCTTTTGGAGTTTGCAAAGATTGGTGGGTTTCTCTTCCTTTTGTGTGTTGTTCTGGCTCTTTTGAGCATCCGATTTTGCTTTGTTTTCTGTTGTTTCTGTTATTTCTGCTTCTTCTTCAAGGTGGTTTGTACACTGCCAACCCTTTGGCTTTTTCTATTGCTTCTTATTCCATTTGGGGTCTCTTTTGGCCAGTAGGCAAGCACTATAGAGGTGGCATATTTGTAAACAACCACGACATTGAAAAGCTATATTTTCGTAGTCTAATGGTTGGGTCTAGTACGAGTTGTTGAAATTCAATGTGATATTGTCTCGTAATCCCTAGCTGATATCTACTTCGACAAATATACTGGCGAAAATATATATTCCCCTTGTAAGTATGTCATCATCAATCTTTAAGAATTTTCCCATGGATTTCTCAATGGAAATTAATACATTATGATCCCAGAAGTGTAATGGGAGGTTGAGGTTATGCATCGTGACCCAAACTGGCATTGTTTATACCACCATAGTGTTGGCATCGAAATCTGGGAACCAAGCGGTCATGAAGAGCCCAGCATTGCCCCATAACCATGGTCCCTTATTAAGAATATATTCTCGTCCTTGTGCTATGTTGAATATGACTATGAAAAAGCCCTTGGGACATAGATATATTTCATAGTTTGGTGACCATGTAGCGTCTATCCATTGGTGCAAAAAATGAGATTTTGGCCAAAAGCCATTAAATCTGCATATAATTGTGTTGTTATAGAGTTCTGAATATAAGACATTTACCCCAAGCATTGAGACTGTGAGGACAAGATTCTCAAGTTTTTGTTCCACGATGTAGGGCCTGGTAGCTCGGCAATTGTTGCTAGTTTGATTTGTGCCTTTACCTTTCTTTTGACTGCATCTTTAAAGCAACTTGTGCTTCTTGTGCTGGCTCTAGAACATCCTCCCTGCAGACATAGATTCATTGTAATAATCGAATCTTTTACAATACCATAATTCTGAAGCATGTTATTATCCTACAGACTATATCCTTTCTGAAGCATGTTATTATCCTACAGACTATATCCTCTCAATATATATAGATATATCATTTTTACATTTTCCTATACAATCTGATTTTTAAAAATCCATTTATTAATTATCAATTGATAAATCGATGCCGAAGATAATGTGTTAGAACCAACTTTATGCCTTTTAGAACAGTTGTTTTAAAACGAAAAAAGGATAGAATGTACACATGCACATCAATAAGTATCACTTCTACTATTTCTCGGCTGCCGAAGCTTGGAGATCACAAGTAACCCTATCGCCCCAAAGCCATTTCTCCTCTGGTCACTATTACTGCTGACATCAACACAACAGTAAATCAGCTATAAGGGTTATTTTAAATTTGGAGAGACCGAACTAACCCGGCCTTGACAAACATAATGAACAAAGGAATTAAAACAGCATTATCTGCGTTAAAAGGAGTGTTGGAAACAAACACATATACTGGTAAGAGAAATTCCAACCATTGAAAACCCTAATACATTAACAAAAACAAACGGTGTTAACTCATGCTATACAGAGGAGGGGCAGAGAAAAAACGACTTTAGCTTCAGCCTGGCCCTGCCAATTGGCTTCACTTGGAGGGCCATAGTAAGATCCCGGATGACTCCCCTGATTATGCCTAGAAGAAGCGGAAATGATTCGGTATATTCCAACAGCATATGCTGTACCATCCAAGAACTTACATATGCTAAGTGCGACTAATTTAGTTTAAAAGCGCCCACCACTCTTGTGCCGTGCAAGCAGAATATAATCTGATCCTCACTTCCAATTTGTCATAGGCAACGATGGATGTCCACAAACACCAAAACAAGGGATCCCGGCATATGCTCGCAGCATATGCTAAAGTATGTGACAACTCATCTTATTTTATATACAACGATTCGATGGTACTATTGTAATTTATTTTCCATAATACGTCAACGCCAAAAGCTGAACCGGACGACTTTCAAGCAGGCTTATTTTATTTTATTAGTGTAGTTTAACCAGTCGGGAAAACTATGGAAAATCAGGCAGGATCAAATCAGCCAAAATAAAAAATTACGTTCTATCCCATTAAATTTGACCCCTCTGTAGACAACGCCTTGCCAAGCATTTTATTAGAAAAGAAATTTGTTTCATCTACTCGTGGACTTCTCATCCGCACTCACAAACATGTATTGGTCTTACAAATTATTTTTCATCAATGTTATGACCAACATTTATTGTCTTACTCGACGGACCAATTAAAAATATATCATAAAAAGATCTTGCTAGGGTTCAGTTTCCCATAGATGTTAAGTTTACGGGAAACCTTTTCGCAAGTTTGTAATTAGATTTTATATGTCGTTGTGGGGTTAGAGTAATAATGGAAGATAACGGAATAACTGATTCATATCACGTATTCTAACTAGGGAAAGGAGAGAAGGAGCTAATCTGAAAGTTATGAAAATTCTTGTTATATTTAGAGAAAATCTGGCAAGGATTTTTGTAAATACAAGTTACAGTTGTTAAGTTTCAAAATTTTAGGTGATTTAGACATTTTTTATGGTGTTGAATTTATTTCCACCATCAAAAACACTATTCAAACACTACCTCTATAAGATTTTTTGAATTTTTTTGCCCACATTACGGCCACTTTTGGCCGTCTAAGCAATTCCTCAACCTCAATTCATATCACTTTTTTAGTTAATTAATTATTTTAATTAAAAGAGTAAAAAAAAAGTAATAATCACTTTGAATTAATTTTTTGATAAGTGCCTATAAAAATATTGTAAAATATTAAGTAAAAAGTTAAATCTTAACCATTTATTAATAAATATCATAATTAAAATTAAAATTCTTATATATTTTTCAAAAATAATATATAACTTAAATATATTTTATTATTTCAAAAATAAAAAATTGTTTATATATTAAAATTGTTTGTATACCTACCAAATAAATAGATATAAAAATTAACTTTTAATCACCAGCTTGCAAGCGCACAGAGAAACACAATTTGAACCTCAACATGCTCCCTATTTACCTCGGCCCAGGGACGCATAGAAACAAATTTGGAACATCGACTTGCTCACCATTCACCTACGCCCTTGAATTTTGTATTATTGTTAAAAACCAAAAATGTAAAACTATTAAACTTTACCGAGAGAATACGGCATCAGGGATCCCTGTCAGAGAAGGAGTACATGGAAAAGCATCTGGGATCTCAACTGGCTCATCATTGATCTATGCCCTCAAATTCTGTATTCACCAATTTGCAGGCATTCACCTATACCTTTGAATTTTATGCTCCCAAATTGCCGGTCATTCTAGTGTGCCATTGGATTTGCATTTGCACTTCTAGTAACGAAACGACGATATTGCAATATTTTATCTTTGCGGAAAGAAATTCAAAATTGTCAATGCTTAACACTCTCTTTGACCTATTAGGAGAGCCATGCTGCTAACACCCCCACGTTACTTCAGTTTTAATTTCAGTCTTCTACAAACATTTAAATTGTCAAGCAAATATTTCTTAGGAAGGTCAACATATTATTTTGTTACTTAAGAATTTGAATGAGTTAGAAATTCTTATGAAGGTTAACCTATCATTTTGTTACTTAAGAATTTAAGTGAGTTAGAAATTATTTTTAGTTTTTATTTAAAAGAAATGATTAAGGATTTATCAAAATATGTGCTATTTCATGAAATCTGAGGGGACCACGAGAGTGCTCAACTCTCAAGAAACAGTTGGAGGAAACAAGTTACCTTTTACTCCAAGGGACTTTCTTTAAAGAAAGGATTTAAAGAAGAGGAGGAGTTGGTGTTTTTCACGCTTCATGGAAATGAACAATGGAGAATTGGGTTGTGGTTCTGTGGGCCCAAGAGCTCAATTCCTGGTAAAAAAAACCTGTGGAAAAGCTCATACTCTAGAAGAGTATTCAGGCCGAGTCCACGAAGACTCTTAGTGCCTAGATAAGCTCATCAAAACACTCTTTACTGTAACCACTATCTTTGGGAGTTGGGAGAGCTCGAGGGGAGAACGGTAAACAGACCATTCTCGTTGGCAGGGAGGTGTGGTCGTAGCCCAGAAGTTTTCTTCAATAAAATGCAAATAAGTATTTTGAGCACTCATTATAATTTTGTTGATTGATAATAACTATCTCGGAATAATGTATGAGAACTCCTTATAATGAAATAGAATCTATCTTCTACTATGTGTATAGCGTTAATCCTTTTAGGTGAAGGTCAATGATTATGCAATATTTTTTATTTTGTTGTGGCAATTTATTTATTATATAACCAAATTGAAACCATTTCCTTGAAATCGTGGCAATTTGTTTATTATATAATCAAATTGAAACCATTTCCTTGAAATCGTGGCCAATACTGGAAACAAGTAAGCTAAACCCTAATAGTCTTTTTAATAAGCATTGTAGTTATGAGATGCCTTAAACAGGAGTAATGGGTTTAGAAAACGCATGCTTTACAACAAAGAATGAAGAGTTTCTAGTACAATACAGCCAATATACATCAGTATAATAATGTAACAATGACTTCTTATAGGAGGAAATATAGCTAAATTTTAATTGTTAAATGTTAAACACAAGCAATAATAGTAAGAATACAGTGTTAGAAAACAGGATAAGGCATCTTTGATGGAATAAATCAATCGAACCAGACGTAGAAAACCCTAAGAAACCTTCATAAAGAAATCATAATAATAATGTTGACACACATTGAATGTTTAGTCTATAAAAGTGAAACTGGATAACCATAAGGTCAGCTGTTGAATCGCAGATGTGTTGCCTCATTATTTAAGACACTGAAACAGGGAACGGCATTGAAACTGATGGTTCTGGATTCATGAAGGAAATGAAGTGAACACCTACAATTCTTAAACAAAAGTATAGATAATAAGCAAACCCTAGTTGTCAGCATGCCATAAAATGAGAGCTACATTTTAATTACTACCCATTTTGGGAAAAATTATAAATTCAAGGATTGAAACATTTAAAACCCATCTCGGCAAGCCATTAAGGGCTGAGCAATATAAACACCATAATTGGAAACAAAATACCACTAACAAAACCCTAGAGTGTAAACCATTGTCACCTAGGTGTGTATATATGCATAGATACATAAGTTAATTTAACATGGTCTCTCAGTGACTAGAACCAAAATCGATAGATAGAATAACAAAAATAATATAGTTTTGAGACCCATATGTGTCTAGTATCAACTCATAGGGTTATCGTAACCAACAACTAAGTGCAAAATAACAATTTATACAAATGGCCGTGTCTAGGGTAAAATATCTTGATGGTAGGAATAAACCCTTAAGGGTTTCAACAAGCAAAGCACCAAACTTCCCAACAATTAAAAAAAAGATTCGTCTAGCCCGTGTATTGGTGTTGGGATCGAGGTTGATACTCGGGAAGTCGCCATCTGTCGAGCCGCATGAGGACCCAAATCACACCCTACAACAAACTATTTATTCTTAGATGGTTTATACAAATCCATAACAAGTAAATAAATGTTAACCAAACTAAAATTTCTTTAGGAATGAACCTACTTGAACCAACCACCTGTGATGGAGGGTTCTTTTGCTCGGCAGAACTTTTCCAAGGGAAGCTACAACAGGAACTCGAACTAGACCTAGAGAACCATCCAAGCAATGGAGAATGTACCACGATGGCTATGTGAGTTACCTCTGAGTAGAAATAAGGGTGGAAGTGGTGGCCATCATCATCTGTAGCAGCCAAACCGGGCTATGAAGGAGAAATGAAACAACACTACAAGGATAATACCATTCACCTACTTAACTGTGCAAATAATGTTAGCTAACATACTCTGTTTTACCTAAGCATGATTGTAACAATGGCCTAGAGAGAATTGCAACAGAAGGGTGAGAAGAGCCAGCCTCTAGGTAGAGGCAATGGAGTAAATGAAAACAAAAGTCGAAAACCCAGTGGGTGAGTACACTTATCTAGAGCAAGCAAATCCAAGCCGTTGATAATTCCTTCCCCAGATCGATGGTGGTCAAACTTCCAAGCGGACAGTCAGGATCATGGAAAGCTGGAGGTTGGTATCTCGGGATCGAGAACCATCCAAAAGCATAAGCGTGGGTTAGAGCCATGGGGTAATCAAACTATAACCAGTGTAATCAAGAACCCATCTTTCAAATAGTAAACAGATTCCGAGGAAATATTTGAGCATAAATATCATTAACATTAAAGTGTGATGAGGAGGTAGGATTCGATACATAATAATTAATAACTCACTAAATCGAATAAATGATATAAAAAATAAAAATAAAAATTGTTTATTGTGTTAATGTGGGTAAATGTGTTACAAGTGGTATCAGAGCCCAAGTTTCAACTCTGTAGCCTTAAGTAAAATATCGTTTGCAAAACATTTTTGTTTTATGGAGGTGAGCAGAGCATGTGCAAAGGAACGTCATCTACATGATCATCAAGAGTAGCCATCGGAATAGAATTTACATCACATATGGGAACTAATCCAGAAGTATAGGTGCTGTTAGTAGAAGGCACCACAGTAATACAGATGCAATGCTACTAGAAACTCTAAAACAACTTCGAGATGAAATGGAAAACCTGAGGGAGGATAATGAAAGATTAAGACTCGAACAAGAAAGAATATTAAAGAGTATTTTTGACAAGTAGAACCAAAGAAATACAACTCTTAATTGGGAGGAGGAGAATAGAAACAAAGAAAACCAACAACGAGAAGAATATATTCAGTTAGAGAATGAAGAAGAATCAGAAAATGTATTAGGTGGTAAGGGTAAGAAGAGACAGAAGAATGAACTATTGGGAGAATTTAAAAATATCAAACCCTTGATGTATGATGAAGAAAAAGAAGAAAATTTTGAAGCCTAGCTAATTAACATGAACAAGTACTTTTAGATCTATAAATACAAAGATAATCTAAAAGCTAGACTCGCCATTTTCCAGCTACAAGGAAAAGCTACCTTGTGGTGGGAGGAGTTCAAAATAGTACAGGGAGTGGATGAGCACGAAGTCACATGGGAGGAGTTTCAAAAGTATTTTAAGGACAAATACCTTACTAAACGATTTTATGATGACAAAGCCAAAGAATTCCACAATCTTAGATTGGGGCAGAAAACTATGTATGAGTTTGTGACTAAATTCACATCACGATTAAGGTATGTACCTTATATATGTGAAGAAGAGGCTAAAATGTAGCGATTTGTTAGAAATTTGCCATATTCTATGAAGGAGAGAATGGAGTTTGATAGTCTAAAAACCATGGATGAAGCTATACAAAAGGCTAGAATCTGTTATAAGAAAATGAAGCAAAAAGGAGAAAGTAACAAAGGATGGATGGAAAAAGGGGACCAAATAGGGCATTCAATACTAAAAATGCAAAACCTGGAAATTCCATAAATATGTTCAAGAAACCTGAGAATGGAATGATGGGGAGAAGTCAAGCAAAACCAAGAAAACTAGTTGAGAGTCGAGCTACAAAATCCTCTACCAAACCTTAGGGCAGCCAATAGCAAAGGTCGTCGCTACAATGTTGGGTTGTGGGGAACCCCATTATTACAAAAATTTCCCCAATCATACTAGAGCGGGACAAGGGGACAAGTGGAAAACGTTTAGGAAGCTTCCAGGGTTGGAGATTTGGCCCGCAACATTGCTTAAATAAACGGAGCCTTGGAGTATAACCAAGCTGAGTATCATCCTTTTATGGTGGAGCTTGAAGGTAAACTTGGTAATCATCCTGTATCCATTCTAATTGACCGAGGAGAGAGTTTGAGCTATGTTAGTCGTAAAATAGTTGAAGTATATCACTTAAACTTTGCCAAGTTTGAAATCCCTTGGTTGGTCCAGCTAGCCACTCGGGCCAAGCCTAGAGTTTTCGTTAAAGTAGAAAATTGTTTGTTAGAAATAGTTTGGTAGCCAGTAAGGGTAAATTGAAATATGTTACCAAAGTTAGGGTCCTATGATGTACTAATAGGAATGGACTAGTTAGGGAAACATTGGTCCATTTTTAACTGTAAGGACAAGTTGATAAAATACCTCTCAGATGAAGGGGTTAGACAAGAAATTCAGGGAATTCAAAAAACTGTTAAATTACATCCTATTACTACCAACCAGTTAAGTAAATGTATTTAAAAAGGTTGTTAAGTGTATGATGTACAACTTGGTTATGCCAATTCCAAGGACAAAACAACCACTTTGAAAGATATACCTGCTATTCAAGAATTTGTAGATATTTTTTTGGAAGAAATACCATGATTACCACCAAAAAGAGATATCATCTTTACCATAGAATTGATATGAGCTGCTATATTATCAAAAGCTCCTTATCGAATGAGCATGCCCGGGTTAATTGAACTCAAGATGGAATTGTAGGAACTTTTGGATAAAGGGTACATTGGCCCAATTGTATCACCCTAGCGGGTGCCTGTGATATTTTTAAGGAAAAAGGGCAACACCCTGTTAACACCCAGGTTGTTCCCTTTGACTCCCAAGGGAATACGACCGGGGTAACCACTAACCAATCTTTGGATTACAGCTTCTAGCCCAACTGTAATCAGAGAGGGATCTCTCTTGAAGGTTTGTCTGTGTTTTGTGGAGATTTTAGGCTAGTTATGAAGTATGGGTTTTGGTTTATGTTTGGTTGGAAGGATGTTTTTCTGTACTCAAAGTGGAAATCTGCAGATATGGTTAGTCCATTGGGCAATGGAGTCTGTGGCTACTGGTTGTTGAAATCTTGAGTTCGAGCAGCTAGAGTTACAGGGCCATTAAAATACTTCATGGAACAAACTTGAAAGTATGATGGTGGAATTGTGAACAACCAGTGAAAAGAAATTAAGAATTTTCCACTAAGCTGAGGTGTGAGAAAGAGACATATTCCTCAGGAGAAAACTTGAATTCCTGGAAACAATAATCACTGTGAAAGATATAGTGTGAAAGGGTAGCATTTAAGAATTACACCTTCATTACTATGACTGAAGAAAAACATTCAAAATAGCTTAGATTGAGTTCAGGGTAATCTGTGGTTAAATCCTGGAACTATTCTTTTTCCTTGCTATTAACTGTAAGACACAGGAAACATGAAAGAGATATGAAAGGTAACAAAACACATAACAAAGAGTTATAAGAAAAACTTATTGTGCCATGAAATACGCAGGAATCCTGTAACTCAGCCAAACACCACAAAGCATCAAGCCACACAGAGCTTTGGAAATTCCATCATCTTTTGTATTACTTCTCCGAGAGTTTACAGTAAAAGAGCAATAGAATAGATATCAACAATATCCGACACCCAACGTACAACCCCTGCTATCTCATGCGAGGGGGAATATATAGAAGTCTCTCATACAAAATATCTCAGGCATTGAGTCATCTGAGAAAATAGAATATCTTCATTAACTCATACATAAATAGCAGATAAGAAGTTATTACAGCCTTTAATACAACATAAATGCTCTTTACTCCTGTCAGAAGATTTCGACCTTTGGAGCTCACTGAGTCGGTTGATGCTTTGTTATAACTGCTGAATGACGTGTCTATGTAGCTCTATCCTCCTGTAGATTTTCGGCCCTGTCACCTGTGACTGCCAGTGCTGCTGTGGTGGCCGAATGATTGTGCTGAGTTGGCTCAACCTCTCTCTGCATACATGCTGATATATCCTTATTTTCCTGTGCATGACAATTTAAATATTTCAAAAGGAAAAAACATAATTACTGGCTTTGGTTTAGCAGTAATTGTATTAAAATATTCCAGACATCCTGTGTAGGCAATTGATGCCTCAAAATTGACCCTATGGTCTCATCTGCCTCTGTATATTTATAAAAATTGGGAGGCTCATCAAACAAGCGAGTAATTTCATTCATAATAAAGAATAAGCTCTCCACCCTGTTGAAAAGGGTTTGTCCTGAAGCTGGCCCTGTTTTTGCTGATGTGCTGGCTGTTTCTGCAATCTAATTAGCAGCAAAAGTGTTGACCCTCTTGGCATATTTTTCATGTGAAAGTAGCCTTCCTGAGGTTTCCATCAAGCTAGGAATACCTCTGTTTTGCAATGCCATGAACTTGTCCTGGAATTTATTGATGTCTCCCTGCATATCCTGGCTTCTTATTTCTAAGGTATGTACCAGGTTTCTTAGTGTCAGGACCCTTTTGACCATTGAAATGGTCTCAGTCCTGTTGGCAATTCCCATTTTAATCAACTGAGAGCTTGTCCTATAGTTAAGCACATTTATCATTCTGGTGGCAATCTCAGGCATGTTGCCTAGAGATGCCCTTGCCCTTTGGATTTCCCTGTGTGCTTTTCCTATGAGCCCCATTTGCTCATGAATGGCCTCAATGTATTCCCACTAGTCTGTGATGGACTGGCCAATATTGGCCCATAGGATTCTTTTGAGCTCAGTTGTTACTTTGTCCAGTGTGAGCTCCTTTTCTAGCTCATTTATTCTCTTTTTGAGAGCCTTTACCTCTCTTTCTCTTTCTGCTACATTTTGCTTGGATTTATCATATTTTTCATTGATCTTGGCCAGATTTTCTTTGGCTTGATTCAAATCTGACATTTGGGCCTCCAAGACTTGAATTTCATTTCTCAACTTCTGCATATCAAGGCTTTCAGCCTGCTCTGTTGTTGGTGCTGAGGTGGAGGGTGCTGCTTGCTGTGTCTGCTGACTGGGAGGGGCAGTGGTTTGAGGAGCTTCCTCCAGATTAATTGTTTCTGGGGGAGGTTGTGAAGTTTGTCTTGCCTCTTTTTGATGTGATGCTCCATGAAGTGCAGCCTCTGATTCCTCCAGCTTCTCTTGTGTCTGGATGAGTTGTTTGTATAGTGTTACCAACATAGCTGTTGCATCCTTGTCTTGTCTTAGCTGGGCAACCTCTTCAATTTGGGGATGAAGAGTTGCTGGGATTTTGATCATCTTCTTTAATGCTGCCATGTCAACATCCCTTAGTTTCAAAAGCTCCTGCACTGCTTTGACATCCTTAGGATCATGCCCAAGCTCTATAATGATGTCCTTTAAAGCTTTGATCCTGTTGTCCTTTGCTTGAGAGGATGCCCTTTCCAACTCAAGTTGTGCAGTGGTATTATTTAGGCTATTTTGTAGCCTGTAGTTCACCAATTTCTTGTCTGCCAAGGAGGCATACACCATCTCACCTGTTTGCTTGTGTAATTTGATCTAATCCATTGGGTGGATGTCCTTGGCCAGGACCTCAAGGTTGGTCTTGATGTAATCGGCAGATGACTGTGGTTGCTGCACGACTGGTGTGAAATGGCTCATTATCATTTTTCCCTCATGTACATCATAAGCAGACATGAGTCTTTGCTAGTTAGTGGGAGCCATTTTCAACAAATGATTATACAATTGCAGCCTTATGGGTTCATTTCTCTTCTTGATATCCTTGAACTGCTGCTTGATGCTCTTTTCACCTTCCCTCTATTGGCTTGAGGAGCTAACTTCTCCTCCTGCTGCCCTCTCTTGTTCCTGCTGGAAGGAACTTGCTGAGGCCTCCATGCTAGGCAAGCCCATACCCGAAGTTTGCCCTATTGGCATTTCTTCTTCTAAAAAAGGGTTTAACCTTTGCCTCTTCTCCCCTTGAGTTGTTGATGTAGTGAGGGGAGTCTCTCTGTCCCTTTTCCTGCTTATGTCCTCTCTTTGTGGGGTTTGTAGGACTGAAGTATCAATTCTTGATTCTTGCCTAGGAGGCACCATTTGTGCTGGCTGCTGCTCAGTGACCATTGGGGCCTCTGCTGTTTGTTCTTTTTGCCCTGGCTGCTCCTTTTCTGGCTGATGTACCTATTGTTGTTGCTGAACCTGTCCGTGTTTTACCTGTTCTTGCTCCATCTCTTTTTCCTTGCCTTTGCTGGGGGCTTGATTTGTAGTTTTGACTACCTCTTGTTGTGCTGTGGAGGATGAGGCAGCTGCTCCTACTTGAGGGCTTGGAAGAGAGAATACCTGTGCAGGAAATTCCAAGTCAGCCATCTTAAGGAGATTCCTTCTTGCTCTTTCATTTAGTTCTTCTTGTGTAATAGGTTCCTCTAGTGTGCCTCTCTTCCATTTTGATTGATTTGCATATTGTTCTATGTGAGGCAACCTTACATGGTCATAACTAGAGAGCCTATATTTGACCCTTCTTAATGATATGGAGTGATTGGGGTCATAAGGTTTCCAGAGGAAACTAGTCTTGAGGCCAAGGCATTCTAGCATTCTGTCAGCTTCTTTCCAGCCTTCCTCCCTTTTGTTCAAAACCAAGAGGCCCAATTGGTTTCTCACTTTCAGCTGTGCCTTCTTGCGTTTGCCTGAAAAGTGCTTTACATCAGCATTCCCAAATTGCCTGAAGTATTCAAGGGCAAACAATCTCATGGGCACATACTTGGGCAGTCTGTATGGGGGTAACTCACAACCATATATTCTGATAACGGTGTAGTTTTGGTAAAAATACCAATCCCCAATGCTGTATACCTTAGACAGTTGAAGGATCCTCTGCATCTCATCTGTTAGTCTTGGAGGAGGTGAGCTCATGAATAGAGACATGGCTGGGTGGATGAAAAGGTCTATAAACTCACAGTAAGTGTATGGAGAATAAGCTCTGCAGTGAAAAACTGAGGCCCAATACACTACTGACCTTGGATTTCCTTGTGCATCAACCCTGTTCACACCAAAAGGGAATTTCTCATGTTGATAGTACAATATTAGGTGGTAGATGTAGGAGGAGTATCTGAACACCTTTTCCCTTGACAGGTTCATAAATTGCTCATGCATTTTGTCTGATATGTAGACGGCATAGTCATAGCAGATTGGAGCTTTTCCAGGGGAAAACATGAGCATCATTACCAGTAAAGTCTCATCAATATACTCAATTGAATTATAGCCCAGAATGGGACTAATCATATTTGCAAGGTCCCTACCCAATGGGTTGAGGTAACCATGAAAAATAGGAGGGTATTGCACAGTGTCAGAGTTAATAAACAGTTGGTTCAACTTTGTGATCTGAGCATCTGTCAACATCTTGGCTCCTTGGTTTATCAGATCAAACAAAGATAGGGGAGCCAATTTCTTCTCAGTCTTGAATTGCAGCATCTCTCTGATGGCCTCAGGGGTGATGTAGAACACAACTAAGCCTGAAGGGCCAAGCACAGCTCTCTGAGTGGGATCATAACATTCAGCACATAGGTGAATTAGGTCAGGGAATTGGTTGACCTGAGGAAGCTTGAAGATTGGGAGGAAGGAATCCCAAATGCCCAATATATCTGTTCCAGCTACATGTTTGGCCTTTAATTCATTTAGCAGGTGGAGGTGGAATTTGCTTTGTGATAAGAATTCTTCTGCAATTTGGTAATCCAAGCCTGCTAAAGCTTGCCACTCCAATTCTCTCTAAGAAGCATTTAAAGGGGCAACATTGATGGCTATAGGTGATACTGGAGTTTCCATGGTTACTTAAGAACTCCGTTTTGTATGTAAATTAGTGTTACTTGTGCTGAGTAACAGAAAAGAGTATTCGTTGGAAGAAGAGGTGAATTGAGAAACAGAGGGCAGAAGGGTCAATGGCAGCAATTTAAATATTGCACACAGCACTTGAGAAGGAAAATACTTGTCTTTAACAGACCTTTTCTTAGTAATTAGGTGTAGGTTCGGTTTCCCTGTTCACGACTGCGCGAATCAGGATGCAGGTTATGAGAAAGCTTGGGTAACATGGATTAGCTGGTGAATTTCGAGCTCCCCACTTCAAATGGGATTTGGGCGCAAGGGATTTGCTGGTGAATTATGTGTTTTTCAGAGTCTTAAGTGAATATAGTCAATTTGTAGACAAAACCAGGCGCAGAAAGGATTCGCAGGGATAAATACCTGGTAAACTTGACGGTCCAAGTCACAAATGCAGGTGGGAAGGCGCGCCGAAGGTCTCCAGGTCAAATTCAGCAGGTTGGTGCAAATTTGGACGTAAAATGCATGCAGAAGGAGCAACAGAAATTTTTGTCAAAAGTGCAAAAAACGCGAAAAATTGACAAAATATGGATTTTTGGGATATTGACGCCTTTTTTCGGATGACGTCAGCATGACGTCATCGGGTGGGTCAGGGTCGGATGATGTCAACATGACGTCATCAGGTGACGTAGCGGCTTATGAGTGGTCCATGGGGGTGGTGAGGTGGCAGAAAGGTGGAGCAATGGCGGACGGGGGCGCAGACGCATGCAGTGACGTAGCGGTGACACTGGCAGGCAGATTAGCGGAAAACCGGAAACGACAGGCGGTATCATGTCGCACTGCTTATGATACGGAAGGGAATCTGTCAGAGGGGGCTCCGATACGCTGTGGGGGCGACGCGTGGCCGAGGCCTGACGTCAGCCTCTGACAGATATCGGACGCTATCTTCCGGATGTCGGGGCTGGTCTGATATCCACGTGAGCCGTTGGATGAAAAGCGCCCAATCGGACGGTCGACGGGTTAATGAACTGTGCGGACGATATGGCGTTGGGCGGGCAATAAAAAAGTATTTTCCATGGGATTCGTGCCCGACGGGACCCTTATAAATATTGATGAATTTGTATGATTTTTCCGTGTATTTCTTTATAAAGTGGCATATTGCTCCGAAACTTAGGATAAGTCGGAAAGAATGGTTTTTCAACGTATTTCTTTGCAAAATCGCGCATGGCTTTAAAAACTTAGGATAAGTGGGTTTTTCATGTAATTCTGCATAAAAATGCACATAGGTCCCAAACTTAGGATAAGGTGAAAAAGTGGGTTTTCCACGCATTTTTGCCTTTTGAGCGGGTCTAAGGGTGCAAATGGGTTTTTTCCAAGGTTTCTTAGGCAAATGGAGGGTTGAATGGGTAAATGAATTCTGAGGAAGAAAAAGAGGTAAGGCTTAGGTTCTTAAACTAACCAGATGTCAATTTAATTCCCTAGTAGTGAATCATATGGCTATAATGCCAAGGGGGGGATATTTATAGAATGCTTGGGGTTTATACACGATGGTGTTATAATAGTAGGGAAAGGGTGACATAGGGAATTAGATAATAGAAGTTAAGGGTTAATATGGAGGGAGAGGGTGAATGAGGAGTGATATCACTAAGTTTATTTGAAAACAACTTAGCTTAGGGAGTAGATCAAAATGAAAAGAATCTTGCACAAGAAATGTGGCTCTTAAAGGAAACCAAAACCAACATAAAACTTTGAATTCTTTCACAAACACAACTGGTAATGAGTGTTAAACAAGGAAAAAAGGGAAGTTAGACATGCTTCATTGTGATGTTCTCTTTATATTGACCAGCAGGATTTAGTTTGAAAGGAATACATCTTATGCAATCCCATCTACCTACCCATCTACTTGCCTAGCATTTTTTGTTTCTTCTTGGAGGGTGCACTTGGACTTGCAGACCCTTTATGTGCCTTTTATTTTCCATTGGCTTTTTCTTTTGATTGCCTATCTAGCACTACCCTTATTGATTCCAAGGCCCCAGATTAAGCAGTTGGGAACCTTAGTTTCTCTACCTAACTAATGGTCTGCCAAGATTAAACAGTTTGGACAGACTTCTTTCTCTATTCTACAACAGAAAATTGAAACATGGCATGATCCAGATTAGACTGTTGGACCATCCATCAAAATTTAGTAAACATGAAGGCATGTACACACCTTGCCTTATCTTGGAAATATGGGATCTTTGTGTTAGCAAAGTAGAGCATATTTGGCATTTGAATTTGCCAATCATGAAATATGAAACCTATTGGTATAGGTATCCAACAGACGGGTCTCCTCATCAGCCGGGCGTCGCGAGGTCCCTCCTCTGCTGGTGCCATGACGGCTCAGCAGCCTCTGACGCTCTCGGACCATGTTAGCAAGGTAATGCAGAGAATAATCAACCTGGACGAGTAGGCCTGGGCTGTAACAGAACAGGGCAGAGCCCGAATTAACCAGGACTAGCAACCAAATTAACCAGGATTCAAGAAAAATGTGGTCAGGGATGCAGAGGGGGCCTCTGTTTATAGAGCTCCCTGCTCTACCTCAGAGGTCGTCCACCATTAAGGTGGCTATCAAATCCATAGTAGAGCTGAACTGAACAACGCAGTCAAGTGAGGCCGGGGCGTTAATGCACCCAGGCTGCCGTCCTGTGGCTATTAAAGCCACCTTCCAGGATCGACCTGCTCCACCGCTTCCCAAGTTAACATGGCGCATGGTCGGCATGTGGCCTCCATGAGACCCCTGTCCCATCAACCGCCTTGGACTAGCTGGCACCCGCATCCGGGGGGTTGGCGTCATTTTGAACCAGGTGATTGCATTGCTGAGCTTGTGCATGATTGTTTAGAATATCTAGAGTTCCTGCCTGTAGGGTGAGCTCACTTTCCACGCTAATGTTGGCCATGAGATCAGCTACTTTGTTGCCTTCTCTTCTTGTGTGATTGAAGGTGATGGCTTTGTTGTTAGATAATTCTTGCTCCAATGCTTCCAATCTTGCTTCCAGCCTCCAGCTCGTGGCGATTTTGTTTGCATGTGAGCCATTCAGGAGGTGCTTAGCCATGTTGATTAGAATTTGGGAGTCTCCTTCTACCTCCAGGGGGCTGAAGTTGTTTTGCCTAGAAAGAATGAGTCCCTTCCAGAGACCTTCCAACTTAGCCGAGTTGTTTGTGTCCCATCTAATATTTCCATAATAAATCTGTAGAGGCTTGCCTTCATGGTCTTTGATTATTCCACCGTAGCCCGCTTTCCCAGGATTTCCTTTCGTGGCCCCATCAAAATTGAGTTTGAAGGAGTGCTCAGATGGGGCGATCCAAGAGGTCTGGCATGTTCTGTTGTTTTTGTGTTGTGTTGTGGTGTAGGACTGCTTGGGAAGTTGTAGATTCCAGTTTTCCCATATGGTTTTCTCGTTGTCTTGAGTTGGAAGATCTTCCTTGTTCCATGATCTAAGCTTCAAGGTTTCTTCTAGATTCCCACAGACCTTTCGCCAGATGACATCAATCAAAGAACACTGATCTTTAAATATTCTTTTGTTTCGTTCTTTCCATACATTCCATAGAAGCACTCCAGGAAGTAAACGCCATAGGTGATTTAGAAGTTCACATTTATATGGATGCATTGGCCAGTGTCTTAATGTGTTTGTTATGTCATTTGGAAGCCTACACCTTCTTTGACTCCTGAAGCTTGCCTTTTCCCATATTTGGTTGGCGAAGGGACAATCATCCAGTAGGTGCTGAGTAGTTTCCTCTTGAGATTTGCAGTTTACACACATGGAGGGGCCATGATAGTTTCTTCTCCAGAGTTTTTCCTAGGTTAGAAATTTTTTGTGTCAAACCAGCCATAAAAAGAGTGAAATTTTTGGCCAAGAATCAAACCTCCAAATTTTGGACCATATTGGATCTGACGGGGTGGGGTCTGTGCTTACAATTTTGTAGGCCTTTGCAGTGGTGAATGCCCCTTTAGGCCTGTAGCCCCATCACAAAATGTCTCTGTCCTCTGAGTATCTGATGCTTCTTCGTCTTAGCTCTTTTTCCAATTCGGCTGTTAAAGGATAGTCCTCATTCCTGGTTAGCTGGATACCTTGTTTCCGCTGTCGGTATCCTTGCTCTTGTTCCTGTTCCCAATACTCCCATATTTTGTACTGTTGATGGGCCACGTCGATGTAATTGGGAGGGACATATAGGAGTTTGTTTAGCTTTGGCATTTGATTCGAGGCGTCCGTCCAGAATCTAGCAGTTCGACCATTTCGGACTTCCCAAAAACTGTGCTGCTGAATCAAATGAAAGTGTTGTCTAGCCGCGTTCCATATCAACGGGCCCTGGATGTTGGGAATGTATCGTATGAGTTCTTCCTGTGGCCTGTTGTTGGCATACTTAGCGGTCTAGATGATAGCCCAGGGTTTTCCGAGTGAGGAGAGCCATTGCCACCATATTGTAGCACTCATGATTGCATTGCTATGATTTGGGTCTCTCAGTCCAATACCTCCTTTTTCTTTGGTTGTGCATACAGTGTTCCATTTTACTAGAGCCCATTTACAATTGATTGAAGTGTTTCCCCAGAGGAAACCCCTTTGTAAGTCTCTCAGTCGTTTCAGGACCCATTTGGGGGCTACCAGGATTGAGAACAGATAGAGCGGCATTGCTTGTAGTACTGCCTTTATGAGCACCACTCGACTGGCAATGTTCAGGGATCTATATGTCCAGAGGTTGAGAAGCATTTCAAGCTTTTCCAGAAGCCTTCGCCAGGCAGAGTGCTTAATGGCTGAGATAGTTAGGGGGGCGCCAAGATAGTTTGAAGGAAGAGAAGCAATGGGGAAGCCCAAGATTCTGGCAACAACAAGCTTGACCACTGGCTGGGTATGAAAGAAGAAGATTTGCGATTTAGACTTGTTGATATTTGTGCCTGAGACCTTAGAGAAATCATTGAGCAGGGATTTGAATCGGGAGGCTTCCTGTACAGAGGGGTAGCCAAAGAGCATGTTGTCATCAACAAACTACTGGTGTGTTATTGTAGGGGAGTTGTGAATGGAAATACCTTTGAGCTGCTGAGAGAGGTGGGAGTGCTTGATGAGGCAACCTAGACCTTCAGCCATTAGGATGAAGAGAAAGGGGGAGAGTGGATCACCCTGCCTAATTCCGCTGGAGGGCCTGAAGGGTTGCGACGGGAAGCCATTGACAAGAATGGAGAAAAAGGAGGAAGATAGGAGACTCATAATCCAATGAACCCACATGTGGGAGAAGCCGAAAGCATTGAGAATTTTTTGAATATAGGTCCAGCTGAGTTTGTCAAAAGACTTGGAAAGATCCAGTTTTAGAATCATACCTGGCTGCCAAGTTTGCTTGAGAGAGTGGATGATCTCGTGTGTTAGGATTATACCGTCCAAAATCTGTCTGCCTTCAACATAACCCGACTGTTCAGGAGAGATAAGCATCAGGAGGAGAGGTTTCAGCCTGTTGGCTTTTACTTTAGAGATCACTTTGTAAATGACATTGCATAGAGCAATCAATCTAAATTTGTCTGGCGCAGTAGACTCCTCTTCTTTCGGCATTAGTGCTAGAAAAGTGGAGTTGAGAGACGGTAGCAGCCAGTGAAGAGCTCTTGATTCCTCCACTACCTCCCATACCTTGTTTTTGATCATGTCCCAGAAAGAGTGAAAAAAAGTTGTGGTGAAGCCATCTGGGCCTGGAGCTTTTCCCTCTTTAAGTTGAGACATAGCAGTATCCACCTCCTGTGTTGAGATAGGTTTTAGGAGTAGTTCATTGTGCTCCTCAGTTATGAGTTTTGGCACATGTTGGATGATTTTGTCAATTGCAGGTCCCCTGTCCTTGTTCTGCTCTTGATGCACCTCTTTGAAGTGTGTTAGAAATTCCTTCTCAATTTCCTCATGTTGTTTGATTCTTGTTCCATCTTGCTTTTGGAGGAAGGGAATGTTGTTGTGCATTTTGCGTTGCACTGTTGTTCTGTGAAAGTACTTGGTGTTCCGCTATCCCTCTTTTAGCCACCTGATTCAAGATTTCTACTTCCATAGTATCTCTTCCTGCTTCCGTCTTTCTTCGAGCTGTGTGTGAATATTTTGCTCTTCCGCCAGTGTGTCCGCTGTGTGACCTTCTGTAATAATTCTTTGGTGAAGGTTGGCCAAGGTTTTCATTAGGTTTTGTTGCTCTTTGAAGATGTTGCCAAAGATCTCCACATTCCAACGTTTTAAGTGATAATTGAGATTTTTTAATTTCTATTAGAATTGATACATTTTGGATCCTTATGGTGGAGTAAAGGCTTTCCATGTGGAATGGAAAAAGTCCTTGAAATCCTGGTGGGTGAGCCAGAAACCTTCAAAGCGAAAAGGTCACCCTGTGACATTTCCTGGACGTTACCACTGAAGGGAGATCGGCCAATGATCTGATCCTGAGTGTGGAAGGATGACTGCCGTGATATCTCCTCCTATCCGAATCCAGTTGTCTGAGACTAGGAATCTGTCAAGTTTAGAAGCTATATGGTATTTCCCAGTTCTTCTGTTGCTCCAGGTGTATTTACCATTATGGAATTGTTGGTCAATGAGAGAGGCATTGTTGATGAAGTCTTTGAAGTTTTTTGTTTCCTGGTCCAGTCTGTTTCTTCTGCCCAGCTTATCCTCCAGTTGGGTGATCATGTTGTAGTCTCCTCCTGCAATCCATAACGGGTGTTTTCTGTGGCTGTTCAAAGTTTCTAAAGTGTGGAGTAGCTCAGCCTTTTCCCTTGCATCTTGTGGGAAGTAGACATTGGTGAGGAGCCCGCGCATATTGGTGCCCAGAAGATGAAAGTTGGCTTGTATGAAATGGTGAGAAGCATGAAAGTCTGTGAGGGATAGCACTTTCATATCCCAAGCTATGGCAAGCCCTCCCAAAGCTCCTGAGGCGTCCACCGCTACTGATTGACAACCTATCCAAGCTTTAGAAAGGATTCTCTCTAAAGTGTCACTGTTACATTTAGTTTCTTGCAGGAAACATATTTTAGGGTTTTCCATCTTTATCATGCTTTTTAGGATTCTGAGTTTTCCAGGGCCATTTAGCCCCCTTAAATTCCATGAGATGAGCTTCATTATTCAACATTTTTGGATGGTTTGTAGTACTTCGTCAGCTTTGCGTATCTGCCTGAATCTACCAGGTTTTTCCCAACTTCTATAGTTCGTTGGAGCTCCGTTTTCCGACCTCTTTTTTTGAAATCTTTTGTTCTGAGCCCACCATCCCAATGGCTTCCTGGCTGTATGCCAAGTTGTCTTTGCTAGTATGATTTTGAAATTACCACTTCCAGCTTATTTAGCTGGAGTTGTGTGATTTTGTCGTAGTCCCTTTTTTTACATACCATTTCCAGTTGGAGGATATCTAGTCCTTCCAGATCTATGCTTTCCGGTTCCTCATGCATTTGTTGCACTTGACTGTCTTCTGCTATCAAAGGATCCATACTCTAGGATTGATCTGCTATGCTATCCACATCCATATCTTGTGTTTTCTCTTTTAGCTTTTCATAGGTGATGGCGGGTTCAGTTTCAACGTCCTTCAGAGGTTGGGATCGAGGGGGAAGATCTGAGGGAGGAGGGTTGGGAGGAACATTGCTGAGAGGCTGAGAGATCTTATGGTTTGGGTATGGTGAGTCAGAGGCTTGGGCTAATATCTCAAAGCTATTACTAGTTGAGGGGGTTCCAGCAGTGTTGGGCATGGGCTTTTTCCCATCCTGTGGCTTTTTATGCGAACGTTTCCGGCTTCGAGCTTTGGTGAAGCCATCTTGGGGGGGTTGGGGGGATCTGCATTGCTATTCATGGAATTTAAAGGGCAGTCTTGAAACAGATGTCCATGGGCATGACATTTCCGACAACAGAAAGGTACATGTTCATAGTTTAAGGGCTGAATCCATTCATTATCATGGTGAGCGAGACTTACCGAATCCGACAGGGCCTGGTCCAGGCGCATGAAGACACAGATTCGAGCGTATGAGGTGTATCGCTGGAGCTTTGTTTCTTCGACAGCCTTTATGTATTCCCCCAGACCGTTTCCTATGTCTTTGAGCAGGCTTTCCTCCCAATATTCCTCTGGGAGTGAGTACATTCGTATCCAAACCGGAGCCCAAGTCAGGTCTTCTTTATTCGGGTTAAATCTGGCTACCTAGTCTCTTAGATATAAACCTACTGAGTTGAAGAAGTAAGGACCTTCATCCATGATTCTATACTTGTCTTCCAAGTAGAGGAAGATGGCTATGAAAAACCCTTTTGGGCCCAGTCGCAGAGTTACGTGTCCCTTGGGTTTCCATTTTGCTGCTATCCAACCCCGTAGCTCTTTCTCTGTTGGCCAGAACCCAATAAACTTTCCTATAAGGGCATGATCCCTCATGTACTAGATGCGTTCGTCAATCTTCTGTCCTGGTAGCTCTATTCTTGGCCTCTCAGCTGCAATGGGCTTGCAGGTATTGGAGGTTATTTTTGGCCTGTCCTCTGCGCTGTCAGTCCTGCCATGGTTGTCATCTGTCTTGTTTGCTTGCTGACCCATCCCTGTTTTCTTGTTCTTTTTCACATTCTCTGCTTTGAGCGCTTCCTCATCTACAGATCTGAAGATGATGGTCGCGTCTTTCTCTGGCTGCATGTCAGTGATTTTAGGGGAGAGCGGCTGCGCTCCCCCCTGTGGGGGTTCCATGTTCTTCACTTCTGTGCCCCTGGCTGCTCTGTCGTATGCAGCAGGAGGTCAGGTCCTTGGTGGATGGTTCGAATAGGCCTCTCTATGCCGTTTCAGTGTTGACAGAAACCCTAGCAGTCGACCTTCAGAGCTCCCTCAAATTAATTCTTCCATATATTTTAAGATATTAATTTTACTAGTTTTTTTAATTATCTTTTCTTAATTTTCAAATTATTATTATTATTATTAATTATTTTTTATTTATTTATTTATTTTATTATTAATTATTTTTTTTTCTATATGTACTTACTTAATTTGTATTATATATATATATATATATATAAACCTTTTTTTGTCTTCTTTTTTTATATTTGTCTTTTTAAGTAATCAACAGTTAAAAAGAAAGATAAAACAACTTGAAAATTTGTTAAGTAATCATAATTTCAAAAAAATTGGACATAATAAATTTTAAAGTGTGAAACCTAAGCCTTCTAAAAAAAAGGTATGCTGCATCAACACATTTCAAAATCAACATGAAAATTACTACATTTAAAAACAAATATTTATATTTGATACATAAGAAAATTTAAAGTGTAAAACATATGCTCCGAAAAGAATGAAGTGTATTCTGCATCACCACTTTTCAAAATCGGGTCACGTTTTTACTACCTCTACGAAACGGGTAATCATATCAGTTATTTAAAGTGCCAAAAACTATGCTCTAAAAAAATATGTGTGTTCTGCATCGCCCCTTTTCGAAATTGGGTCACTTTTTTGCTATCTCTACAAAACGGGTAACAATATCAGTTCCCGTTTCAAATTTTACATTGTTAGCTAATGAATATTGATCTCCATCAATTATCTGTTCAAGTCAGGATTAAAATATATACATTCAGTAAATACATCGTGCATTAATTGGAACCTAGTCAAAATCGAATTTACTTATTCTGGTTCTAAATCAGTTTGTAATTCTAAACTTGTATGCATGAGGAACCGTGGATCTGAGTAATTGGGCAGTGCTTCTGTTATAAGTATGAGGGTTGTGTACTGGAGAGGGATCCTGGATTATATCCTGTAGATCACAATTTTTTGCAGAACATGGGATTGATTTCGTTGTGCAGGAAAGGGAGGTGCCTACGTACCCAGTGGGATGATCCCTAGAGGGGAACACTGGAGCCTAACACTACATTGTTCAGTAATTATGTAAGAAGATTCAACACTTAATCAAAATTGGCATTCGATTTTGTGTTTTCAGTTTTCTTTCTGAATCTTCTCGTGTTGTAATTTAACTGTTGCAATGGCAACGAGCTGGGTGGTTTGGGATCACCAGCCAATCCGTTGCCCCATACCTCTTATGATTTATCTGCATTTTATTTTGATAGATGCATGGTGAGAGTGTGATCTTATTTCAGAATTCTCCTTTATGCTTTGATGTTAAACTGCATAGGTTTGATTGATAAGTTTGATGGTATGGTTACTTTCTTGGAATTCATTGCAGTTCAACATATTGAGATCCTAAATTCAAATTGAAAACAAAGTATATTTAGTGAGTGTCTCTTTACTACATTTTTCATTTATTAAAATCTCAGTGCATTATTCACTTTGATTCAATTTATCACATAACGAAATATACTTTTAGTTTGCAGTGATCCAATGACAAATATAACAATTGATTATTATAGAGTAAGGGTATGATCTTTAAGAGTTTTGATCTGATTTATTATCCATGTTATTTATGAACACTTTACATTATTCTATAAATATGATCTTGGGAGATTTAAGAGAACGATATTTATTTAAATTCTAGGATTAGTATGAGGAGATTTTATCCTTATTTCATTAGCATGGTAAAGTGTTCAAACAAAATTCCTTGAGAAATACCCCCAATTAAAGGATATAATTGATGTCTTAAACTCTTGATTGACCATTGCATTATTTTTAGAGAAACAATGTTCATATGATTCCTTCTAAGTAGCAGTACCTTTAGATTTGAAAGGAAGCATTTAATGATTTTCTCAAGTTCGGATAAGCCTTAAATCAGTAGGGAATGAGTTTGTCTTCTAATTCCTAGTTTTACTTCATGCTTTCCTTCTTTGCATGTAATCCTTAGAGAGGTTTTGAAAATTGAATCACATTCTCTATTTCCTGAATGGTTTGTCAGTTTGAGTGGAATCTACATTCCCTTGTCCCCTGGACAAATAAGGAAGACTTTCTGCAGGAGTCAACTCAACCCAGAAGAGGAGCCAGAAGTAGATTCACAATGTGTTTAATTTCCTTTGAAGAGTCTTGTTCCTTTTCCCTGAATTACGCCTTTTTGAATCATTTTCAAGAGATTTATTTTTATTCCACAGATCCCTGAGGTCATATTCTGGCATTTACTGTGCTACGCCTCTAATATTACCAACCCAGATTGACAATTAAAATGTTGGTGTAAATATTCCATTTATACCGCCTAATATTTTGGCGCCATTGCCAGGGAGGTGTTGTAGGATAAGGCCTCATGGTTTGTCATGCTTTTCCCTTTCCTTCATAATTGAATTTTTAGATTAATGAGATTCCCCTTGCTTGCTGAAGCATAATGGACTGTATTGCTAGAGAGCTCACAGACTAGGTTTTCTTTGCTACAAATGAGTGATTTCCTTTACTACAAAGTGTGATGCCTGATTTGTTTCTTTTACTACAATTGAGGTTTTATGAGTGATTTCTTTTACTGCAAAGTGTGATGATTGATTTACTGCAGTTGAGTTTTTAAGAGTGATTTTATTTACTACAAAGTGTGATGTTGGGTTGCTTTCTTTATGAAGTTGAGATTATTTAATTTCCGCAAGTGTGATTTCCTTAGTTTACAATCTTTGCTTGTTCCTTTAACTGTAATTGAATTTTTGAGTTAGTGTGATTCTATTTTTCTGCTTTTCAGGTGCTAAAAGAACCCCCTCGCTCTCAATCTAGGTGCTGACAAGGCTTTTTAAATAGCATGGAAATGCCGGGAAGTGTGATGCTATTCCAAGAACTATCTCAATTATGGTAGAAGATGGGGTCTCTGCTTCACAGAAAGAACACATTTTGGAATCAATTAGAGATAAGTCTATCCCTCTGGAATAAAAGACTCATGAAGATCCAGAAGATATTCCTAGAGAAATCGAGAAGCTATGGATCATGCTCGATGAGGAGAAGCCATCAGAAGTAGAGATTAAAGAACATCCATCTGATCAAGCCTGCACTTTAGAGGATAAACAAAGAAATGTGGAGGATTTGCATGATGCACCAGATTTTGTCCACAAATCAAATGACCAAGAGTATATGGATTTCATAGAATCTTGGTTTCAGATGACTGTTAGTATCCACTCCTCCTTTATCATTCAGCAATTTGTAGCATCACATTAGTTAATGCAACTGGTTCCTCATGTTTTGGTATTTTCTCGAATATGCTTTTCAAATTTGAACATGAGTAGGATTATCCTCTTGTTGTGCACATTGATGCATTGGAAGTACTCCTATACTTAAAATGGATTCTTCCACTTCTTAGGGTAGAGTAGGGTAGAAGAATAAAATCAATGCCATGAATAAAGATGTTACAACAATGTTATTAGTGTTTTGACTTCCAAAGCATAGCCACCGAAACTGCTTTTGATCCACATTGGTTGTTACACACACATCTATGAAAAATATTGTTAAGTATGATTCACCCTAATACCTCATGATTTTGAAAAAGTAACCATGATTAACCACTCTAATGAGTTGCCACCTGAGATATATATTTTTAGTTTCCCTTAGAAGGTACTATTGGAGAGCCCCCTATGGTGGACCACTCTGGTAAAGATCATACTGAGCTATTCACGAGAACACTAGCATTATTGACTCAAAGAATATTTTAATAATTATCTAGGATCTCTTATTAAAATAACTTTAGGTTAGATTAAGCAGCCAGTAATGATTAGTCATTAGAACTTTTTCATGCAATCTCGTACTCTTAAGGAGTAGATCTGCCTCCCTACTTATTAAGTAACCTTTGAATTTAATCATAATCAAAGTTTACAAAGGATTGATTAGAGGATAGGAGATCTCAGGATGAGCCGACCTACCATGATCATGAGATCTAACATGTATGACATTACTACGACTGGTCACCAAGCCAGAGTAATGGCTTTCAATTGAAAAGATGGAAGACTGTAGGTCTCATCACGAGCCGACCTGTTCATCCATGTTACTTCTTGTGAGTGGCATTGCCATCAGCTGGTTACCAAGTTAGGGTAGTGGCCTTCATCTAATGTTTAAAAGTCAAATACGATAACTTTGAATCTATATTTAGTAAGTGGGACACGGGCATTTCACTGGGTTAAAAGACATCCCTATCGAGGCTATAGATGCATGTGAGAAGCAAGGCCATGTTTGCGGTATTAATATTAATTGCATACTAATATTTACTTGGTTATATTTCTCTTTCCCTAAAAATCATCACTTTATTTCTTGGACAATGGTTTTAAGATGATTTGAGCATGATGCCTTGAGTTCTATCTTTCAAAAAATAGGAATCTTTAATGATGTGGTACCCTTAGTGTAGGTAATTCTTTGTACTGGATTCAGAAGAAATTCAGTTTTAAATCTTGATGACAACAAAATTTAGAGTGCTCAATGAAGAAGTTGTTGATTGGTCCAGGAAGGTGTCATCTTGTTCTATTTCTATTTCCCTTTTATGGTATCATAACTCACTTCAATTCTTTATGGTATTAAGCGTGATGAATTGCTTAGTAATGATTACTCACTAGGTGTTGATAGACAACACGGTGTGTTGATTGTGGTTGCCTCTAAAAGAACTACATGGCCTAGGCACATGATTTCTATAGTAGGTGCAAGAATCTTGTGGTATTCTTTTTGAAATTGCATCTTTTAAGCAAAAAAATGATTTTTTTTTTTTATCATGAATTTTAATAGGACTTTGGGCAGAAAAAGAAGAAAAAAAAACAAAAACAAAAAAATCTGAAAAAGAAATCTATGACAAGAAGGGAGTTCATTTGAGACATAACAACAAGTATGTGAGTTCTATTATAAAGGTGCAATACACTTTCTCCATAATGTCTAGTACAAAACATTGCTTTCCTGTACTTGATCTTGTTACATTGAAATTTATCATTCTTGCACTCGATACTTTCATAAGGACTGTAACATGGTTTTAGTTGGAACTGTAATAGTGATGTTGCAGACTTGATGAATGCTTTAAAAATGATGACATACCAAATATCTTAATATTTACTTGCTGGAGATTCTTTTTGACACTCTTAGGAAGCATAGTATGATCATTAATCTTTAGGCATCCCCCCTGCCTTCTTCCATGATTTTATAATTTTATGGTTTGGATTGCATGAGGACATGCAAGAAGGGTAGTGTGGGGGAGTGTCGAGCCTCCATTTTGTCCAAATTTTCATGCTTTTTTGTTGAATAACTCTATGCAATTACTAGGTGTTTATAGTCATTATTATTCTTTTTATGCACTATTGGGCTATTAGCTAGAGGCATTCAGAGGAAACAATTATTGATATATGAATTCTTCTTGTTTTCTTATTTTGAAGAGTATTTAATGTAAAAAATGTCATTAATGTAATAGGCTCTCTTTGTGGCAAGTGAACAGTTCCTGTACCAGCAGCGCAAAACAATGTTCTCACTTTCATGATTTTCATATTTCGGGTTGTTGTGATGGAAAACAAGCATATGAGTTTTGAAGAGAAGAGGGCCAACATGCTGGTGTGTTCCCTTGATCGCACCTAGGTCTTCAAAGAAGTGCGTAGAGCTAAGGTCAAAGCATGCAGTCAAACTGCCTTTTATAAGCCAAAGGTTGTTAACAATGTCATGGAAAATACTTCACGGTTTGATACTAGTTTTTGCATTTATAGGGAACTATAGATCAAATCAAATATGCCCAGCAAATCGTATCTCCTTATGTTGGTTTAGAATCATTGTATAACTCTAATTTCGTATGCGTTGATGAGATTAGATCCAAGTAGCTGGGAGGTTTCGCTATTGGATGAGGAGCATATGGTGTGGTCTGCTCAACACTAAATTCATGAACCAATGCTTTGACAGATGCAACATGAAAATATTATCTCCTCAACGAGAAAATTTTGATGACGTGTACATTGCATTGGAGTTAATGATTACTGATCTCCATCAATTATCTATTCAAATCAGGATTAAAATATATACATTTAGCAAATACATCCTGCATCAATTGGAACCCAATCAAAATCAGATTTCCTTATGTTGGTTATAAATCAGTTTGTAATTCTAGAGTTGTATGCATGAGTAACCATGGATCCAAGTAAGTGGGCAGTGTTGTTGTTATAAGTATGAGGGTTGCGTACTAGAGAGGGACCCTGGATTATATCCTGTAGATCACACTTTTTTGCAGAATAGGGGATCGATTTCGTTGGGTAGGAAAGGGAGGAGCTTGCGTGCCCAATGGGATGATCCCTAGAGGGGACAATTGGAGCCCAGTGCTACATTGTTCAGTAATTATGTAACAAGATTCAACATTTAATCAAAATTGGCATTCGATTTTGTGTTTTAAGTTTTCTTTCTGAAGCTTCTAGTGTTGTAATTTAACTGCTGCAAGGGAAACAAGCTGGGTGGTTTGGGCCCACCAGCCAGTCCATTGCCCCAAACCTCTTAAGATTTCTCTGCATTTTATTTTGATAGATGCATGGTGAGAGAGTGATCTTATTTCAAAATTCTCCTTTATGCTTTGATGTTAAATTGCACAGGCTTGACTGATGAGTTTGATGGTGTGGTTACTTTTTTGGAATTCATTACAGTTCAACATATTGAGATCCTAAGTTCAAATTGAAAATGAAGTATATTTAGTGAGTGTCTCTTATCTACATTTTTCATTTATTAAAATCTTAGTGCATTATTTACTCTGATTCAATTTATCACATAATGAAATATACTTCCAGTTTGCAGCAATTCAATGATAGAGATAACAATTGTTTATCACAGAGTAAGGGTATGATCTTTAAGAGTTCTGATTTGATTTATTATCCATGTTATTTATGAACACTTTACATTATTCTATATAACTGATCTTGGGAGATTTAAGAGAACAATATTTATTTAAATGCCAGGATTAGTATGAGGAGATTTTATCCTTGTTTCATTAGCATGGTAAAGTTTCCAAACAAAATTCCTTGAGAAGTACCCCGAGTTAAAGGATATAATTGATGTCTTAAACTCTTGATTGAACACTGAATTATTTTCAGAAAAACAATTTTCATATGATTCCTTCTAAGTATCAATACCTTTACATTTGAAAGGAAGCATTTAATGATTTTCTCAAGTTAGGATAAGCCTTAAATCAACTTGAATGAGTTTGTCTTCTAATTCCTAGTTTTACTTCATGCTTTCCTTCTTTTCATGTAATCCTTAGAGAGGTTTTAAAAACTAAATCACATTCTCTATTTCTTGAATGGTTTTTCAGTTTGAGCGGAATCTACATTCCCTTGTTCCCTGGACAACTGAGGAAGACTTTCTGCAAGAGTCAACTCAACCCAAAAGAGGAGCCAGAAGTAGATTCATAATGTGTTTACTTTGCTTTGAAGAGTCTTGTTCCTTTTTCTTGAATGATGCATTTTTGAATTGCTTTCAAGAGCTTGATTATTATTCCACAGATCCTTGAGGTTATATTCTGGCATTTACTATGCTACGCCTCTAAGATTACCAACCCGGATTGACAATTTAAATGTTGGTGTAAATATTCCATTTATACCACCCAACAAGTTGTTTCATGGGGAGGATGTTGTTCCACAGTCAATTAATTGATTTTAGAACTTAAAGACACAAACAAAACAAAGGGGTAACTAGGCATAAAGTTTTACTAAGAGACCATGAACTGCAATATATACCTTGGCGAACCAAGGAATTAACATACATGCAAACAATCTCCCTGAATATTGTGTTCGGTGTATCACGATATACAAGGCAGCCAACTCAGTTACCTATGGATGGATAGAAACCTATAGGGGACTCCCAAAATATACTCGACGGTACATGGGAGTGCAGTCCGCAGTAGTGTTGTCTAATGTGTAGCTGTTCGATGAGAGCGTTCCCATATAATTTTCATGTGTGGAGTGCCATCCAATATACTAGAAAGTATAGAGAGTATGATCCTATACGCTTAGGTACATGGAACGAGATATTACCCCTGGGATGCAACTCTGGAAAAAAACGAGAGCTCCTACGTTTAACAATGTCAGAAAACATCTCTAGCCTAGACCTCTAAGTGTTTGCATTAATGTTACAAATGCTCCTTAGGTTAATTGATATTGAATTTTAGAGTTGATCTTGAATTATGTTTTAGTTTCAAGGCTCACCATGAATTCACTTGAATTCCCTAAAATGAAAATCTAGCATGACGAAATAAAATATTTCTCTTCATTGAAAATCTAGCTAAGGAAGGGAAGAGACAAACAATATGCAACATAGAAAATGTGACAAACAAGATGCTCAATGCAATTTTGTTTTCATACAACTATTCCTAAATCAATATAGATGCAAAACCCTAAATGCCAATGCAAGATTTTTTCTTTTCACCACACTTAATTTTCGTAAATGAGGAAAACTAAGATGTAAAGTCTAATCACTGATTCAAATGCACTTTTCAGAATGAGGACGAGAACAACAATTCATCCAAGCGATCAATGATCAAACGAAACAAGTTTGAAAGCGACCTAATGATAAGAACAAATAAAAATTGAAACCAATTCTTACCAAAGGAAACAAAACACAAATGAAAACCAAATGGAGGCTTCAGGGAGACCAAAAGACACTCAAGACTTAGGGAAGGTAAGATGGAAGTAGGCTGATCAAATCAACGCTGAGGAAATCAGGAAAAATTTGTGCGAAAACAAGGATCAACGCAGGTGCAAAAGAGGCACCAGTGCTCTACAACACAAGCACAAAGAGGGCCCAGGTGAGGGGCAACACATGCACAAAGAAGGCCCAGGTGGGGTGCAACACTTTATTAGCTGACCAGAGGGTGCGCTGGTATTGGGAAAGAGGATTCCGACACAAAATTTGCAAACAATACTCAATGCAATCACTTCCTAGGTGTGTTATTGGTTGGTTAAAGTAGCAAAGGTCTATAACAGAAGTAAATCAAACACAATGGACAAAGAAACCACCAAGGGAATACACCGTTCCCTAGTAGAGTCGCCAATTTATTATGCGGGATTTATGACTACTGATAGAAATATCTCCCCTAGGTTTTGTGGCTAACCTAGAACAACATAATTACAAAGGACCCGATGTTTTCCTTAAAGTAAGTAGATGAGGGGAAGAAACCTACTTGGAATCTGCCATATGTTTCGCTCCTTCTTTGACTTGAATGCTCCAATCCTAGCTCCAGCTGCCAAAATTAGAACCTGCACAACCAAGCAACACAAGCCAAGAAACTATAGGATCTATGTAGCATCGTCTATCTACTTCATTCAATAGATCAATATGGTATTTAAATACATGAAACAACGACATCACATATAGGAAAACAAAGAACTCTTTGTATTGATATAAATGGAGTGAGTTACAACCATAAATAGGTGTCGATATTGTAGAAGAGCTCCTTCAAGTTGTTGACTTGTCCTTCCTTTGTCACAAAGTGTACCTCAATCACCCTAATTACATGAAAGGATAACCCTCACAACAACAACATAAGGATAGAATCACTCTCCAAAAGCCAACCCCTTGCATATGGAAGGATGTAAATATATAGAGGAGTGAGGTAAGTTGGGAGTTCTTATCCTTTTATGAATCTTGGATTGAGATCCGCTCTTGATGGTAGGATGAGATCTAAGGATAAGTGATAGAAACTCCAAGGTAGGATAGGATAGGATTCAAGTGTTTTATCTAAGGTAAATGGTTACAGTAGATCTTAGAAACATATGGAAATGGAGGCTTCAGGATTCTCTCTTCTTCTTCTTCTTCTTCTTTTTTTTTTTTTTTTTTTTTTTTTTTTTTTTTTTTTTTTTTTTTTTTTTTTTTCTGGATTTCTAGAACTAACGCAGGTGTAAGGAGAGAAACCTGTAGGTTATCAACACAAGCCACAATGGAGCAACTTGTAGGTGAACGTTATCCATCAAGAGGCCAGGGTGCCTTGGTCTTAAAATTCGCTCAGATGATGTAGTTTAGGGCATAAATTATGGGCAATGAGAGATCATGCATAGGGCTTTGTGCAATAATGATGTAAAGGAGGGAACAGGATGTTGATTGATCCCATTACGAGGTTAATTGATCAGATGAGACAAAATAGCCTATAACACAAATAGCAATATCTATCACTAATTGAGACAATGAACTATAAAATACTACACATGAATGGTTTTGCAACTAGCAGTTGCTCCATAAAGTGAAAATACACCCATAAAAGAGTTACTGTGTAAAAATTAACATATGTTAAATTGAAATTTAACATTTGTTCAATTTTCACATTCGCACATTTTTGAAAGAAACCTTATGGCTTTCAAGACAAACATTGTATTTAAGAAAAATATGCAAACCAAGTACTTGTAACACAATTATACTTCCATGACAAAACAATATTTTCACAAACATTGACAATTGAAGATGTAAATGAGCCATGTATAAAAAGCTTGAAATGACAACTTTTTCCATTTGAAGATCATTAACCAACTTGAGAAGAATGTACACTGCCAATTAGAAGATCATTGTTCATTAAGAATATCATAATGACAAAAAATGTACAAATGGATTTTGTATTATGTAGCAATCCACTAAGCTATCAAAAAATAGCCCAAGGGCTTATTGGATGAAGCTCAAAATAAGATTATCTTTCTGCACCTTATCATTATCTTTGAAAATGATTATATATCCATGTGTTATTTCCTCTACTACATTTCAATTGTTTGAAAGATATGGAATTGAAAATTTGGTACACAAGAAAACAAACACAAATGCAATCAATTGTTACCTGTAATGACTCATGATATTTTTCTTAGTGATTTCAACTTACACCTTGTTTCTCAACTATCCATACCATCGATGTCTATAGTTAGTAAACATAAATGATGGGGCAATCTATAGATTCAACAATAGAAAACAATATTAAGAAATAATATAGTGCCTCTTATGCTTTCACTTTAGTGACCCCAAGTAAAATAATTAAGAGAAAAACTTTATGAAAACGCATGGCCAACACCAAAATATTGAATGTTGAATACACATTGAATATGCCTTATGTCTATATCCTAGACCCCACATTTCTCCCCACAACCTTGGCTTCATGTGTTCTCACTAAAATGTAATTATGGGGTATTAATCTATTAGAAAAAATGCTTCAACATTGCCAATGGACCCATATCCATTGGCATAAGTGTCATGGCATGTACAAACATTTACACTTATGTGTACCTGGAGACCCAACTAATGTGAGATGCAAAAGGAAATGACTTTTTAAAGTCATAAAAACACTTTCAACACTTACAATGAGTATATTAAACTTTTAACACCATACACACTTGCATTGCATAATACACAAAAAATAGAAAAATTCAAACAAAAGGCATATATGTTTTGAAGCTTATCTGACAATATGTTAGCAGATGAGGCCATAACCAATATAGATTTATCTTCACTAGCACAATCCAAGTTACATGTAATGACTTTTACATTCCACAAAATTTTCCTTCAACAATTAATGTCATAAAAATACTTTCGACACTTATAATGAGTATATTCAACTTTGAACACCATATGCACTCTCATCATACAATACATAAAAAATAAAAAAAATTCAAACAAAAGACACATGTATTTTGTATCTAATCTAACAACATATTAGTAGATGAAGCCACAACCAATATAGATTTATCTTCACTAGCACATGCCAAGTTACATGTAATGACACTTACATCCCACAAAATTATCCTTCAACCATTAAAGTCATAAAAATACTTTCAACACTCACAATGAGTATATTCAACTTTTAACACCTTACACACTTGCATCACACAATACACAAAAATTAAAAAAATTCAAACAAAAGGCATATTTTTTTTAAAATTAATCTAACAATATGTTAGTAGATGAAGCCACAACCAATATAGATTTATCTTCACTAGCACAAGCCAAGTTACATGTAATGATTTTTACATACCACCAAATTATCCTTTAACCATTAAAATACACATGAAAAAAGCACAAGCGAAATGAAATTAGAATATGGAAGTCATAAGTCCAAACCTGAAGGAGCCAGGGTATATATAACTCCATATGTTTTGTACCTAATCTAGCAATATGTTAGCATATGAAGCCACAACCAATATAAACTTATCCTCACTAGCACAAAAGTCCAAGTTACATGTAATAAATTTTATACCCCACAAAGTTTCCCTTTAACCATTAAAATTCACATGACAAAAAAACATAAGCAAAAAGAAAATAGAATATGGAAGTCATAAGTTCGAATTTAGAGGGGGTAGGGTGTGTACACCTCCATGGAATAAGGAGCCAAATCACTACACAAAGGGGGTCCCTTATCATAAATAAAATTTAGTGGATAACAAGGTTATAACATTAAAATTTGATTGTTATGTATTATTATTAGAAATTAGTGAAAATCATGACTATAATCGACATGTGACCACATGGATGCATTTCCATACAGTTCCTTTCCTTTTGTTTTTTTGGATATACACAATTCCATTTAGTATTTAGAGATTAACAAATCCATTCATATCTTCACACGGTGTAGATGGCTCAAAGACAAAATCCAATTATTATAAGCCATTGACCACACTTGTGACAACCTCATGGCATAATACTCAAGGTTTTGTTTGCATTGGTTTCTTTTGTTTCTTCCTACACTCTTACATAACACAACATACAAAAAGCACCTTCAAAAGTAAGATCCATCATAGATTGAGACATTTATGTCTAAAGGCTACACATTAATGTATTAAAACCGACAATTGCTCCAAAGGGTGCAAAGATATGCTAATATAAGAGCTATCATGTAAAAATTAACACTTACAAAAATGAGATTTAACATTGGTTTGATTTTCGTTTTTACATAATATGAAAAACAACCATATAGATTTCAAAAGAATACATGGTATCTAAGGAAGTTTGCACACCATTTTTTTTGTAACTCTAGCTCATTTCCATGTCATAATGGTCTTACATAGACAATAACAATTAAAAATGTAAATGATACATGTATAAAAAAAACACAACTACAACTTATTTTATTGGCCCATTATAGACCAACTCGAGAAGAATGTATAATACCAACTACCTACTACAAAACCATAGTTAAATATGAAGATCATGCCAACATGTGCAAATGCACTTTATCTTATGCAATAGCCCAGTGAGCCTTAAAAAATTGGCATAAAGGATTATTAGGTGAAGCTCAAAATAAGATCACCTTTCCACACCTACTTTATCTTATGCAATAGCCCATTGAGCCTTAAAAAATTGGCATAAAGGATTATTAGGTGAAGCTCAAAATAAGATCACCTTTCCACACCTTATAAATGGATTTCAAAATGATTATGTATCAACACATATTTCCTCTACTACAATTGATTGTTTGAAAGACACAAACTTACAAATAAGGTGCACGAAAATACAATAAGTTAAGACAAGAAAACACGCATAAATACAATCGGTTGTTACTTGTCATGACCCATGACTTTTTTTTTTAAAAGAGATTTCAACTCTCATACACATTGAATATGTCTTCACACATATTCACTCGAACATAAACATGGGGTATCAACATGTCGGAAAAAAATGCTTTAACATGATTGATGGTCTTCCATGCACGTTCCGAGCAGGAAAAACTTACCAACATATACCAGCTTTCTTTTACAAATAGCACACAAAATATATCTTTTGATGGAAAATTGTAATGCAAAGAAAGAACCCAATGCAAGTAACCAAGTAATATCATGAGGCCATTTAGGAAATTACTCTATTAGTAGCCAACCATTTTTTAGTTAACACCATATTTTATATTTGAAATACAATATAGCAAGAAGCATGTACTCAAAGACTTTAAGTTTCTCGATATCAAAGTGTTATCATTATCTTGAATTACAAAATACTATTAACTATTCCTTATTTTTTAATAACAATTATTTATATAAGGAAGAGAAGGTACCATGATGCTAAAATTTTGCCGAATTCATTTCTAAAATTTGATTGGGCAACAATACATTCTGGCTCATATGTTAACAATGAGAAATTCATTTTTAAAGGAAAATATTTTTGAGAAATCAATGCAATGTAGAGATCATTATAGTGTAATTGACGTTGCTTTTTAACCCAATTATCAAACCAGTAGTGAGGACAATTATCATTAGATGCTATTTACGAATGCAGATTGACTCATCACCATTATTCAAAGAAAACCATGCCACTTGAAACAACCTGCTAGTGGTCCATAAGGGGATAGACTATCACTCTTGCCATTTTGGGCCTTGGGTTGTTAACTTGTTCCATAAGGGGTTAGACTATCACTCCTTCCACTCCGGGCCTTGGGTTGTTAACTTGTTTCCTTACATCCGAGGAAGACAATCTCTTAGCCAACTAGAAGCTACATAGTAAGGATCTATTATTATAATTCAACTACTTAATTAATCATATTCAAATAAATAAAAGTACATCACCTAACCATCACTCTAATTAATAAAAATGAGAGCAAAGAATGATAAAAATGGCAATGTTTGTATTAATGAAAATAAAACCCACTAGTAAGCTCTACGAAAGAGACTCTGAACTAGGAGAGTCTAGCTCTGCATAATGCCCTACATTGTTCATCAACATTACACATTAAATAGAATACATGGTTTTAGGGAAGTTAGAACAAGAAATAGAAACTAATTCCTATCCTAAGGCTATGTGAACCAAATCTACCTATTCTAGGATATTCTCCATTATCTTCAACACTCCCCCTTAATGGAGAATGGGTTCACATATATGCCTAACATCTCCCTAAACATTTGAAATTTTACTTTTCCAAGGGGCTTAGTGAAAATGTCCGCAACATTATCACATGTATTACATTATTCCAGATGAATTTCTTTAGATTGCACTTTCTCCCTTACAAAATGGAATTGAGTATCAATATGTTTCATGTTTTTGTGAAACACTAGATTGTTAGCCAGCTTGATTGAACTTTGATTGTCGCATCTGATTGTTGTTGCGACTGTCTGTTCTTCCCCAACATCCTGGAGAAGTCTTCACAACTAAACTACCTCGCACTTTGCCGACAACATGGCTTGATACTCTACTTCTGCTGAGGACAAGGAGATTGTGTTATGATTTTTGCTGCTCCAAGTGATCACCTCGGATCCAAGACTGAATGCATAACCTGTTATAGATCTGTGATCATGTACATTTCCTGCCCAATCTGAATCTGCAAATACTGCAAATCTAACATTAGAAGAGTCAGTGTAAATAATTCCATGATCTACAGTACCTTGTAGATACCTCAAAACATTCTTTGATACATTCCAATGGCTTTCAAGTGGCTTAGACATAAACTGGCTTAACACACTAACTGCATAAGCCAAATCAGGTCTAGTGGTGGTTAGGTAGATCATTCTCCCAACCAGTTGTCTGTAAAGTGTTGCATCCGCCGCTTTTGAGCCATCCTCACACTGCAATTTGATGTTCTGCTGCAATGGTACCGGTGCAGACTTGCATTGATCCATTCTGAACTTTTCTAATAGGCCTTTGACATACTTTGCTTGAGACAAAAATGTTTGACCTGAATCTCTCCAGATCTCGAGACCTAAACAATATCTAAGTTCACTGAGATGCTTCATCTCAAATATCTATGACATCTGCTGCTTGATTTCATAAATTAGATATATAACATCACCTGTAATTATCAAATCAACTACATATAATGAAATAAGCACTATGCACCCTTGTTCATATTTCATGGTGTAAAGATTAGGGTCATTCTTACTTCTATTGTAGCTAGCTTGTAGAAAAAAAGAATCAATTTTCTCATACCACGACTTGGGATCTTATTTTAGTCCATAGAGTGCTTTCTTCAACCTACAGACTAAATGCTCTTTTCCCTTCTGGACAAACCCTTCCGGTTGCTCTAAATAAAACTCTTCTTTCAATTCTCCATTCAGAAATGCAGACTTTACATCTAGTTGGTGCATCAGCCAGTGTTTCTTAGTATCTAAAGCATGTCCATTTTAATGGTGTTCAATTTAGCTACAGGGGCGAAGCTTTCTTCATAATCTATCCCTTCTTTTTATGTATACCCCTTTGCAACCAACCTAGCTTTTAGTTTTTCTATAGTTCCATCTGCATTGATTTTTGGTTTATATAACCATTTGCAATCTATGAACTGTTTTCCTCTAGGAAGTTCTACCAATTCCCAAGTGTTGATTCTGATTATTGAATCATATTCTTGTTCCATGGCTATTTTCCATTCGTTACTTTCATTTGCTTCTTTATAACTAGATGTTTCAACAACATTCATCATACTAGTTATAAATGCATTTTCCCTATATCTTGCAAGCATTTAAGCTTTCCTACCTGATCTCCTGAGTGGTGGGGTGGTGGTTTCAAACCTTATCTCTTCCTGCTGCTGCTGTTGCTGCTACTGTTGTTGTTGTTGTTGCTGTTGTTCATCCTCTGCCTTTGTTTTCTACTGATCCTAATTGTTCTCTACATCCTCTTCTTCAAAGTATGGAATGTCCCATCCATCATAGCGCTCATCAGTTTCTTCATTATCCTGCTCATGGAATTTAACATCTGTACTAACAAAGATCTTGTGAGTAGAGGGATTAAATAATCTGTATGCTTTATATGACAAACAATACCCTATAAAAGTACATATGATGGCTTTTGAGTCTAATTTTATTCTATCTTCCTTTGGTATGTGGGCAAATGCTTTACATCCAAATATTCTTAAGTGTTTTACTGCAGGCTTATATCCATACAAAGCTTCAAAAGGATTTTTAAACTCAAGACTTCTTGTAGGAATCCTATTTTTTAAATAAACAACAGTACTCACTGCTTTAGCTCAAAAACCATTTGAAACATTCTTACCTTTCAACATACTTCTAGCACATTCCACCAGAGTTTTGTTCTTCTGTTATGTTACTCCATTCCGATGTGGAGTATGGGGTACTGTAAACTATTGCAAAATTCCATGATCTTTACAATATCTAATCAGCTCATTTTTCTTGTATTCTCCCCCTTGATCAGAACAGAGAATTTTTATCTGTTTCCATGTTTGTCTTTCAATCATATTTTTAAACTGCTTAAAGTATTCAAATGTATGACTCTTCTTACTTAAGAAATACACCCTAGAAAACTTTGTACAGTCATCAATAAACAATAGGAAATACATTGCACCTCCTAATGATTTTATTTGCATGGGAACACAAAGGTCTGTGTGCACTAACTCCAGTATATCCCTCTGTTTCTTTTCTACTCTAACAAGGAATTCTTCTCTATGCATCTTTCCTAAAGTACAAGCATCACAATCATTATGTACTTGCTTTAGCATAGGAAGATCTCTTACAATTTCTTTCCTCTGCAGTAACAACAAATCATTGTAATTGATGTGGCCAAATCTCTGGTGCCAAAGCTCTTATGTAGTCAGGCTCGCTATTGTCAATGCTTGAATTGGTGTAGGTCTCACATCCAACTTGTATAGTCCTCCTGTCCGGATTCCTATAGCAATTGTCTTCATACCATCTAGCAGATCCTTAATGTAACCATTAGATTTTAAAAATTCAACTTTCAAATCTTGATCTGTAATCATTGATACAGAAATCAAGTTCTTAGTTATGCCATACACATACATTACATTATAAATTTGTTTGATATTACCATTAGGTAGAATAACAGAAACTTTCCCACATCCTTTGATTTGATGGCTTCTGTCATCTCCTAGGTAAATCTGTGCGTCTTCATTGATCTTTTTAAAATCCTCCAGCCAGTGCTTGTTCCCTGTCATGTGTGTTGACACTCCTGAATCTACATACCAAATGTTTGCATCAACATTTTCATCACGATCTACCATGAACAATCTCAAATTCTACACCTGATCACTATTCGCGAGATGACCTGCATGTCTCTTTGAATTCTGCTGTTCTTCATGATACTTCTTTTTCCTACATTTCGTGGCAATATGACTCAATTTTCCGCAGTAAAAACATTTTGTTTCAAAGTAGTTTTTATTTGGATGCATACCTTGGGCCAGATTTGGCCGTTTATGTGAACTTGCTCCATTTTGCTGTTGTGGACCTCATTTCCCTTTGTAGAAGTTTTTCCTCGCCACCAATGTAAGATTGGCACTCTGGGGCTTCAGAGTCAATCTCCTCTCTTCTTCCTACATCAGTATACCTGTCAGCTCTTCAAAATGCGAGACCTTTTCTCTGGCATTGATCCCATTGATGAACATCTGATAACCATCAGTGACACCATTCATTGTAATGGTCATAAGATCTATATTGTCCATTGTATGACCAATATCTGATAATTTGGTTTTCAGATCCTTGATCCTTGCTACAAATGAAGCAATCATTTCATTCTCCTGCATCTTCATGGACAAGATCTTACTCTTGAGGAACAAAAGATGATTTGAATTTCTGATCTCGTACAATTCCTTCAGAATTCCCTAGATCTTGTTAGCTGACTTACCTTCTCTAATGTGTGGTATAGTACAATCTTTCACTGACATCTTTAACATTGTCCTTGCTTCGCTTTCTCATTTCTCCCAGTCTGGGATTGTTGCAAAACCAACCGTGGGCTTCGGCTCATCCCCATTCACAATCTGCCAAGCACTCTACGCTTCTAGCAGAGTCTGCATCTTAAACTTCCAATTTGCATAATTGGAACCATCGAGCTTTTTATGCTCGTTCATGCATGCTTCAAATATGTTGTTATTCATCTTGGTGATTTAGAAGAAAAAAAAATTGACAGGTAAAAGATGTTAAATTTATTCCAGATCTATGACAAAGACAGATCACTGTTGTTCGATCTCGCAGCACACGCGCAGATAACCATGGTTTCCTTCTCAGCCTCCAGACAACCTCCTGTTGTCAGCTACAGCCTTGTTCATGGCTTCTCCGCTTAGCTTCTCTGACAGCTACAACCTTGTTCTTGGCTCCCTTTGCAATTTCTTTAATTTACACAATCGTCACTGATATTCGCCCAATATCCGAGACAAGTCGCAAATGTTGTTGATATTTGCCCAATATCCAAGACTAGTCACTGAAATATGCCCAATTTCAAAGACCATCACAGTTTTTCATTAATTTTCTGCGACCGTCGCGGCGTGTAAGAGTGATCGTCGTGATTACACACTCAAAACCTGCGACAATTTAATAGTGATTGTCACGGTTGTCCACTGAACCACCCACCAGCCAGCGTACAGGTTCTTCAGCCCATAAGCTCTGATACCATGATAAAAATGGCAATGTTTGTATTAATGAAAATAAAACCCACTGGTTAGCTCTACAAAAGAGAGTTTGAACCAGGAGAGTCTGACTCTGCAAAACGCTCTACATTGTTCATCAACATTACACATTAAATTGAATACATGGTTTTAGGGAAGTTAGAACAACATCCTAAGAAATAGAAACTAATTCCTATCCTGAGGCTACGTGAACTAAATCTACCTATTCTAGGATATTCTCCATTATCTTCAACAAAGAAAATCACAAAATTTACATTGGTAAAAAAGATCATTGCAACATGTCTTATGAAAATATATGAAATGGTGAATAAGATACAAAATTTAACCTCTTATCCATTTGTTTCATATGTGTATAATAGGTTATCATTGAACTTTGATTTGCCAATAAAAAATGGAAAAACCTATAAGTGAAGCTTACTATACTTATAAATGTTTCAGCCTTTATTCTATTTAACTCAACTAAATTTATACTATAGATCTTTGGTTAATCCTTCTAAAGGTTTTGTAAGGTACAAACGAGGATGGATTAATTTAGCAAAGCAAAACCTACACTAAATTCAATACGATCCACCGCAATTAATAATTATAATAATAGGTTATCATTGAACTTTGATTTGCGAATAGAAAATGGAAAAACCTATAAGTGAATCTTACCATACTTATAAATATTTCAGCCTTTATTCTATTGATAATATGTTATCATTGAACTTTGATTTGCCAATAGAAAATGGAAAAACCTATAAGTGAAGCTTACTATACTTATAAATATTTCAGCCTTTATTCTATTTAACTCAACTAAATTTATACTATAGATCTTTGGTTAATCCTTCTAAAGGTTTTGTAAGGTACAAACGAGGATGGATTAATTTAGCAAAGCAAAACCTACAATAAATTCAATACGATCCACCGCAATTAATAATTATTTCTAATGTTTGTTAAAACTATGGATTATGCATAATAATAAATAAAATAAATCACAATATTAAAGTGAGAATTTAATCGTACGATGATTTCAATTTTATCATCTTAATTATAAAATTTACCCATTCTACTTACCCATGGCTTTTGTAAACCATGGTACTGTAATTTATTATATTTTCTCATGGTATTTATCGATGGATTTTGTAAACCATGGTATTTGAAATGTAATGAGAGACATGGATCTCAGTGAAATATCTCTGTAAAAAGTATAAATATGGACTTCACAGTGAAGTAAAGCAAAATTTTTGTCCTAATGTAGTCTTATGCTATATTTCACATTAAAAAAATAGTTTCCTAGCTATTTTTACATTGTCATATATTCCTTTTTATGTTAAGTTTTATTTCTTAAGCAACTTGGATTGCACCAACATTAATGAATCAGGGCTCATGAGAACCTTACAGTTAAGCATGTTTGGGCTAAAATAGTATTATGAAGGGTGACCTGCTAGGAATTTTGTTAGTTCTTATTATTTTGTCACTTTCTTTGGTCTCATTACTCAAACTATCCAGATCAGTGGTATCAGAGCAGGATTTTATATGCATTTACCAAACGAGGTTAGGACACAAGGAGATGGGACTTGAAATACTGCACCCTTTGCAAGGCCATCCTCACTGACGTCGACAACCTCACATGGTAGACAAAAAAGAAAAATGATTGAGCAGGAGATATTGTTAAACTGTTGCTCGAGGAAGCACTTACACAACAAAGGTGTGATATGATGGAAGCCTTTACAACATCTCATTGGATGTTGAGAGTTTACAAAGATAAGCCACCAGATCTCTACTAGGTGGATCAAACTATCTCAGCATGGTTATGGGTCAACCACACAAAACCCTTTCCATTGAAGTCCATTTTCTAGGCCACACACTCTCAGCATCACAATCGGCCCATAAGCATTATAGGGTATATCTATCCTTGGATATTCGTTCATCATGGTTATGGGTCAACCACACAAAGCCCTTGCCATCGAAGTCCATTTTCTAGGCTGCACACTGTCAGCATCATAGTTGGCCCATAAGCATAACGGAGTATCTCTATCCTCAAATCTTTGTTCATCATGGTTAAGGGTCATCCACAAACCCACAGTAATGGGCCAACCACACAACCACACAAAACCCTTGTCTTCAGCAACACTTGGGTTTTGACCATCCAGAAACCCATAGTTATGCTCCTATTCAACAAAGGCTTATCGCAGAACTTTACCCAATGGGACCATTTCTTCTTAAGGAGGGAGGATTGATCTAGTTGGAAAATAATTACCGCAATTAATAAAAGTGAGAATCTAATTGCATGATGATTTCAATTTGACCATCTTAATTATAAAACTCACTCGTGGTATTTACCCATGGTATTTGTCCATGGTATTGTAATTTATTATATTTTCCCATGGTATTCACCCATGGATTTTGTAAACCATGGTATTTGAAATGTAATGAGAGGCATGGATCTCAGTGAAATACACCATAAAAAGTATAAATAGGAGACTTCACCGTGGAGTAAAGAAAGCTTTTTGTCCTAAATTAGTCTTATGCTATATTTAGCATTCAATAAAAATAGTTTCGTTCTTTTTATGTTGCTCTCTTATGAAATATTTCTCTTACACAATGTGTCATATTCTTAACTATTTTTACATTGTGTTATATTCCTTTCTAATTTGTTAAGTTTCATTTCTTAAGCAACTTGGATTGCACCAATATTAATGAGAACCTTACAGTTAAGCACATTTGGGATAAAATAGTATTGTGAAGGGTGACTTGCTTGGAAATTCTTTTAGTTCTTATTATTTTGTGACTTTATTTGGTCTTATTTTTGACTATCGATATTAGAATAACTAAGGTAGAACTTCTATCTAATTTCCCACGACTACAAAGTTAGTGTAAAATCTTTGTCCATGATTTCGATAGAAGCCTCTAGAAACTATCAACAAGATAATAATTGGAAACAAAAATGAAGACATATGCTAGGGACATTAGTTGACCATTATAGAGATAAGGAAGATGTATAGGAGGATGGACAACCAAGGGCACATCCAACTTCCATTTATAGGATGGGATGATGATAAATATCATTATTTAACTAATTTGTTTAATGAATCTAAAAAATTTATTAATCACAATATAAATGCCTACTAACATAATATTTAATAACCCTTATTGGATTTCCAATAATGGTCTCTTCTTTCTTAACTATTCAACATTTAGGCTATTTGTTATTTGAGTTATGCCTTATTTGGTTGAGTAAAGTGTTATTACATTTAAATATTAATAAGACTTCCCCGATGAGGGTGCATTTAAAGAGGGGTAGGATGCTAGAGAACATGATTGACATGCACACACTATTAGTGGGTGATCGGGTGGCACAAATCGATGACAGAGGTATCGTCACCACTTGTATGGCAGTGGTGTACGCGTGCCCTCCCTGTAATTTTCACGCTCAATCATGATGGTTGTTGTGTTGTCAATTTAAAGAGGGGCAGGTGGGTGGTAGTGAATATCATTCGACATTCCCTTATTTGGTAGTTTCTGGAAATTGAGTATGCTAATGGTGTGATCTGAGAACATGGAGAACATGTTTGAAATGTTAAATGTAAGATTCAATATGTGTGCCCATATCCCACCTATCTCTCCCATGTGATTTTGTCTACAAAATCATGTTTTCGTTCGTCCTGCTCAATGACAAGGAATTGTATTTATAAAGGTGGTTCCATTGCTATAGGATGGTGGTTCTTCTGTTTCATGTTCTTCGACACCCACCATCTTCTCCTCTTACCTAATCTTAGACTTCAGTCATTGCTTTTGGGTGAACCGGTGACAAGTATCTTAACTAATTTCTATCATCCCTCCTTACCTTTCTCGATGTATGTCATTCATAGGCCATTTCGATTTGGGTCTGGTATGGGGATTGTTTGTGGCAGGTGCCCACGTTCTTTGTCTTGTTTATTCACAATACAGTGACTGGTCCTTCTTTCAAACTCGTCGCTGAATGGCCATATGCTTCCACTCGATTAGCTGATTTAGCCGATATTTCATTTAGTTGTCCCGTCCTCGTTTGCGGTGTATGGTACTTGAGAAAATTTTCTTTATGGTTTTAACCCCTGTTTAGTAACACAAGGGTTTATATTTGTTGGTAGTGTCTTAGGGTTTTGTGTTTGGTACACAAATGGTAATGTACTTTTTTTTTACAAGAGGTGGGTGGATTCGGTGTGTGTGTGTGTTTGGTGGTCACTGAGGTCCTCAACATCATCATTACATTGTCCTTTCCCTATTTCTACGAAACAACGTACACCTTATACCCGGTTTACTGTCCATACTGTTGTCATCCTGTTTGGGAGGAGTCTATGATCTTAGGGTCCTACTCGAATGCGCCAGTTGTCTTTCGTCCACCTCGCTCCACTTCAACGCGGACAACTAACATCATGGCACCTTGATTTCGTCTTTCTAGTCATAGGGGAGGTGCGAAAACAACTTCTTCTTCACATGTCGTCATCTATTCGATTGGTATTCAATTTCCTGCCATTTCGACACCGTTCCTCCGGAAGTAAGGAATGAGATCCTCCAACTAGAAGCCAAAGAAATCGGTGACAGTGCATACTTTTCAAATTATGAAATTTTTGGTTCCACCTTTAGATGGACTCCTAATTTGGGAAAATCCCATAAAGGAGACTACTTCCTTCATATAGTGGCATTGCACAGGCAATTGAAGACCTTGCTTCACATGGTCATTTGTGACCAACAAGTGGACCATATTAATTATTTATAGGGTAGGAGGAGATTAAAAGAATTCTCCGGGATATAAGGTACAATTTGGATGACTTAGATGCTAGAATGATTCGAGTGGAATGCTTGTTGTTGTCCGATTATGATTTTGGCTCCAGCTCACAACCACACACTCCAACTGTTGTTAATGCACCAACACAAGAAACACCTCCAGGAAACTCTCATGCTATCTATCTAGTTATTGTCTTAGATTAGTAATTCCAACACTGTCTTTTGGTCTAGTTTTGGTCTATGTCTACTATGCAGTTTTGATGTCTTTATGGTGCTTCAAACTATATGTGTTTATGGTTTCAGTTCTCTTTTTTTATCAAGCCTGATATATCCATTGCATGGAGATCTTGAAGGGCTATGTAGTGAGCATGGCGTTAAGTGTGTTTATCTCTCTTTTGGTTCAAAGTTGATCACTGGGAACAAGTTATGGAAGGTCTATTATTGTTTCAGTTCCCATGCAGTTTTTTGGGACATGCTTGCTATCAAAGTAAAATAAGTGTTTTTCTAATATAAATATATTCACCTAGCTTTTATATATATATATAAGGCTATCTCCTCAACCAACAATGAGAATAACCATCACCAGTTGCTACTCACATATGTGGGTTGACTCATCACTATTATTTAATGAAAATTATGCCATTTGAAATGACCTATTGGTGGTGTATATCTAGTCTTGGACCATTGACTTGTTTCTTTATGTCAGAGGAAGATGAGAGCTTAACCAATCAAAAGCACATTTATGTCTAAATCCAAGTCCAAAAAGTGATATAAACCTAAATGATATTTACAAAAACACTAATATTCTTTGTGGTAATCACTGAGACTACCTCCAATAAAATCATATACTCTTGAGTAACATTTATTTTTAATCCTGCATATTAAACCAAAAACTACTCTTAATACAATTTAATTTTCTATTTTAAAAAAATAATTAAATAATTATATATACTTATTATTATAATAATAAATTTATTGATAATGGGATCATAACTCCTAAACATTCAGCTAATTAATTATAATCATTTCCATGTACATAATGCAAAAGATAATAATCATATTATTGTGTCCTTGACAACATGGTGGGAATATAATTCCTTGCAGTAGTCTATAACGCGACTTTTTGAAAGACTTTCCGGCGGATTTTTCTGGTCAAAATCCGGCAGCAATTCATTGGAATCCCATGTTTGATAGCTAGTTTCTGCACAATCAATTGCTCCCAGGGGTTTTTCAGGGCGCTGAATCCAAATATGCAGTTAAAAAACCATTTTAACTGCTAAAAATCAAGATTTAACCTCATTTCTTCTGCCGGATTCCGTCACCGGAATCTCCAAAAAGTCACATTATAGACAACTCCTAATTCCTTGTCTTGCATGTCATTTGGATACATATATGGTACACCACTTTTAATTCAATAGGAAGTTAAAGTCATCGAAAGCATCAAGTAATTTTAAAGACCATTGTTGGACACCATGTGGAATGAACATGAAATGCAAGAAGGCATGAGGAAGAGAAATGGGATTCTCCTCAATGGGTACGTGTATATTGTACAACTATGTTGTGTTATTTGGTTTAACATAATAATTAGTTGTTACGTGTATATTGTACAACTATGTTGTGTTATTTGGTTTAACATAATAATTAGTTGTTGACTACTCCTTGCACTTAATATGATATAAATAATAATTAGTTGTTGACTCTTCTTTGTACTTGAGATGTTATAAGAATATTAAATTAATTGTTTAATTTATTTTATATTACATTTTATAGAGTTATTGTGTTAGGAGTAATAATGTTAGGAGTAATAAGGGGTTCTTGTGTTTGGAGTATGTTTTAATACTTTTTTTGTTTGGTTAAGATCTTGTCTTTTTTGGATGTAAGGAAATGGGTTAATGACCCAAGATTAGAGGCATTGGGAGGATTGAAAGCATGCTCCTTTACGAACTACTAATGGGTAATTCCAAGTGACATTGTTTTCCTTGAATAATGATGATGAGTTAGCCTGCATTTGGGAATAGTAACGAGTGATGATTGTCCTCACTGGTGGTTTGACCACTGAATTATGATGGGTTTTCCCACTATGTAAAAAAAGTAATAAAGTGTTTTATAGTTTATTTTAGTGGGAATGTTTCAAAATATCATAATTAATAAAAAAAATTAAATCAACTTTAATTTATTTTAAATATATATTATTTAATTATTGAGAATTATAAAAATTTTTAATGTGGAGTATTTCTTAGTAGATAATATATTAATTAAATGGTTATAAAAATTATCTTTTAAAAAAATTAATCCTTCTTGATATCTAATAAATCAAAAGTTATAGTAAATAAGAATTTTAAAATAAATTTAATAAAAAAATTAAGTTAATTATAAATCTGTGGTTTTGTTTTTTTGTTTTCGTCAAAAAATCACAACTTTTTATTAAGATTTTAAAAAATCATATTCGTACATGCTTGTAGCATTTGACTTGTTAATCCAAAATAGGGAAAGTAAAAACTAGGCTCATACAACAACAAAAGAAACCCTATGATAATCATATGTCTAAACCGACCATTCCTCCTGAATAAAAAGAAAAACCTTCAGGAGTCGTCTGTCCAAAATTTTCCTTTTTTTAAAATAGGAAATGAGTGCATGAGAGTTTATAAAACTACTACCCTATAATTTATACAAAATGATACATGAAGGATATAACACTGCATAAACAGAAAATCATATCTATGTGAAAGGATGGTGTCGATAGGACTAAATTTCCCCATCTAGGAATCACTGATCTGCCATACTCCAATATCTCAACGTACACCTTCTTTAGAAAGGATGTCTACATTTACATTATGTTCCCTGTATATATGGAAGTAAGAAATGAAATCAAAGGACTATTTTAGATGATAAATCCCTTCAAGAATAAGAGTCAAGGAGTGGGAGTGATATCTCTGGACAACATGGAAACAACTTATGACATTTAGTGAATCTCCAAACACTTGAAGAGATTGTCACTCTTTTTCTAGATCCTAACATACAATAAGTTTTAGTGAGAGAAGCTCTGAAAAATTGTTAGTCCCTCCGCCCAAGCCAAATTTAGATTTCAAATAGTGTTGATTACTGAAGTACAAAATTAATCACCCTCCACAAATTTCATTTTCATTTGAAGCCCCATCAAAGTATGACCATGGGATTTGAGGATTAATTTCTTCAACAACTATAGCTCCACGAACATAGGTTGTTTACTTTGTCGGTAGAAAATCATATAAATTTTAGAGGCTATGAGGGATGGAGATAACAAGGAATCTTGAAAGGTAGCTTTATCTTTGGCTAACTAGATGTTGAGAAATAGCAACAAAAAGTTCCATTTTAATTTGTCCTTGAATTAAACTTTGAAGTAAATCGAATTCTATTCTCATAGCAACTTGTAAATAGTTAATTAAGTTTAATTAAGTTAATTATCTTAGGAATTTCGAGTTGGAAGTCTTTCTGTAGTCATGTATATGTTCTCCCTAAATTTTAGGGGTTCACGATTAGTTTATTTGAGTTGTAATTAGATAACTCAGTTTGACTCAGTTTGAATGCCAAGTGCTTTTCACGACAGAAGATTCGACTGTCATAACACAGGACGCCCCGTATCCTCAAAGATTGGCCGAACCTAGGATAACTTCACAGCCTGAATCTGATTTTATTAGGGAGTTGCAAAATTTGTATGTACGAATTCCTTTGTTGCAATCCCTTAAAGAAGTACCCATCTATGCCAAGATAATGAGAGATTTGTGCATCAAGAAACCTGGGAGGAAGCCTAAAGACCCTGCCACCATACATGTTGTTGGGAACGAGATCCCTAAAAGATTTTTTTGGGGCTAAAAGCCCACGTGTTGGGTCCGATTTTGTAATAAAGTTGTAAAGCCTCCGCATTTTGTGGTCATGGAGCGCAAAAGTGTCATGAGTTATAAAGGGTTGTCTGCCCTTATTTTGCAAAGTAAAGTCAGCTATAAAAGATCTACCCATGGTCTACGGACCATGGGATTGTATAAACAAAGCTAAGTCAGTAAGCTCTAAGTAGTTTGGATGGTTCATAGTTGTAGAAGAAGTCTTGAGAGATAAGGAGAGAAGTCTAAGTTTCAGGTCTTAGTGTAGGTAGAGGCTCCGCAGCTGAGTGCGCAGAGGCCTAGGGTAGAAGTCCGTAGTTTAATACACAGACCCCTGCAGCCGTGTGCACAGGGTGGATAGAGTTTGTAATCATCTAAAGATATCAATAAAGAGAAGCATTCTGCAAATTTTGTGTCTTTGTTTCTTGTTAATGTATCTTGTTATAGTATGTATGAATTTCATTTATAATGCTTATGTGATGTGCGAATGTATGTAATTACATTGGGTAATTGAATTCAAATAAGGATATCTATTTACGCAGCGCTAATTGTGATTTTTTAATAAGATAAGTAAGACACTTGATCTAGGTCGGGAATCTGCACGATACGTTGTCCTAGCAACGCGAAAGTACCTGAACCATAGGTTAGGGCTGCGTGAAGGCCAATTGTACCCCTTCGTGGAGGTACTAAAGGGCGGAGTAAAGGGATGGACTGATAGAGCCCTAGAAATTAACGACCTGTGCAAGAGCAGGAATAGAAGGAATAAACCAACATCACAACCATCTCAAGGTGCGGAAAATTGGTTCCAATATCCCCCCATACTGCTTCAGGCGAGACTTTGATCTGTGCTCCGCGGGCTGATGCCGAAAGGCCCAATAGTGTAGGGATTTATTTGGCTACCTAACGTTGAACCTGGGTCAGGCCCCATTTAGGCTTGTATATGGTGTTGAAGCAGTAATGCCCATGGGATACATTGTGCCTAGTCTGTGCGAGCGGCACTCACAGGTATGATAGATCGCGAAGCCCTAGAGGAAAGGCTCGCGCAGCTAGATAAGCTTGAGGAAGAAATATTTCTAGCTGGATTTCACCAACTAGTCCAAAAGCAGTGTGAAAAAGCATGCCATGATCGACATATTAAGCTGCACACCTTTAAGGTAAATGACCTGGTTTTATTATATGATAGCAAGTTTGATAAATTCTAGAGAAATTCAGAATGCATTGGTTAGGGCCCTATGTCATTAAGGAGATTACCGATGGAGGAGCAGTACAGATGGTCAAATTGAATGGATATCTCATCCTAGGAAAGGTGAATGGCAGTCACTTGAAGTCATACATCGGTGGTCTAGCCATGTGACTACATGAAGATAGCACAGTCTTAGCGCTCTAGGCAATTGAAAGGAGGCGTAGGACTATAAATTACACTACCCAGGTTGGGGAGCTGTGCGATTTGAGGATTGTGCGAAGCAAGGAAGTGTCACAAGGTTCCTGGCAGCGCTACCCATGGAGAAATTGCACAAGTTGGCTGGAAAGTGACCATTAAAGTCACTATTCATGATTTGACGGTAGAAATGCGACCAAATGGAGCAAGCAACCAACATTTAAGACGAAATTTATGGGTCATATCCTTGAAAATCTACCACCAATCTAGCATTAATGAACCAAATTTGGGGGGGAATGGTCAGATTTGAATTCAAAATTCCCTATAAATTACAGGAGGCTATCCAGTGAAAAGCACTTGGCATTTCGAGAATTGAGTTGTTGAGTTCTCAGGTGCACATGAACCGTGAGCACTTCAAAGTTCTGATAGCCAGTTCAGTATTTGAGACCTTGTCGAAGGAGACACTAGAGTTCTTTCATAACAGCATGTTGGCACGCACAAAAGCTATAGATACCGAAGCAGAGGAATCGGTGCCGGAAATTGGTATGGAGGTTGAATAAGTCGCTGCTCCAAAGGTTGTTGAAGTATTAGCGGAATTCCCCAACTCACCAAGGACGCTGAGACCAAAGCCAACCCCAACCAAGGAGAGTGCGAAGGATAAGAAGGGAAAGCAACCTACGATACTTGCGTGTGCATCACTAAGAAGAAACCCACTAAAGCTTGCCACACAAGAGAAGGGCAAAGCCATCAATTTGGAGCCAGAGGAGGAAGAAATCGAAGACATCCCGATGGACGATGAGGATGTGGGAGAATATGTGGAGGAGGTTGAAGCCTAGGGTGCTGACCTTATCACTCAGTTGTCTGAGTACATCCCTCCACGCAAGGGAAAGACCAAGGTGCAGAAAGATATCGATGAGAGCAAAGTCCCCTTGCAAAATGCCTCTGCTACCAGATGAAATTGTTTTTGAAATACTGTGCTTAGGGCAGGTTCCTCTACTAAAACTTGAAGAATGGCACTTGGCCGATGTTGTGTTGTACAACAACCCCCCATTTCAATAAAAAATTTACTTAAAACTCATAATATGAAATGGTTCGATTTTAAACTTAGATGTGTAAATAAATTGGTATTAACTCATCATTAGAAAAACCTCATCAAAAGGTCCAATGGAAATGATATATTTTAAAATAAACCTTTTGAATAGAAATAAAGTAGGTCTTTTAAATAATTATAAAAATTCTTTGTTATTGCGATAAAGCGATCGCAAGATCGCATATCACAATGATAAGGAAAACATATATAAAAGACCCATTGACTCACTCCGATCCAAAAAGGAAGTCGTTATCGGATATCATGAAAAGGAAAAACATATAGCAAAAATAAATGCCTCCCTCATCTCTCTGATGCAATAAAGTGTATCGCCATTGATAGTCGGCCGTAACAACCCAATACATGAATTATGACACATTCAAATCCTCTGATGCGATAAGGCGTATCACCATCGACGATCGGCAATGTTGCAATGGCATAAGTAATATGACTCGAACCCATCCCTGATTGCAATGCATTAAATCAAGGCGTGTGTTTTGAAACATATTTAAAAGGCTTGCATGTAATGTATCACCTTTTGGTAATCCGAAGATACTTTGGACTATTATTAAAGCCTTTCTGTTCACGTTACCGATCACATATTGTGATTTATGTCTGATGATCCATTAAAGAATCTAAGCCACACTTGAATGGATTAGTCATCATATAAATGATATAATGGGTATTCATGAACTCCTTTACCATGATTAACAGGTTAAACGACCAATTAATGAAGCAGTTATGGCAAGATTTTCCTTTAGATTCTATCTACGACAGTTTCACTATAATCCTTTATTATACGCCAATTGACATAATTCTTTCATATTGGGTTATACTAGCTATTCTCTGTATCACGTTGGTTTCATTCCTTGTGCAACAGTGCAGTCAACCAATGATCCAGGACCAAGTAAAAAGGGTTTAATCTCAGACACTACATGTCTCAGCCTCAGAAATACAAGTTGGAAAAGCATCTATAATTTAGTTGAAGCAGAGGAGCCTGAGGAAATATCAGGAGGAGCTACTGCAATTCAACTTGTAAATCGAAAGCTTCCCTTAAAGATTTAGCTGATTCATATTTGCACAAGATAGTAGCATGTGAGAAAATTCTTCCATACACTGATGTAGTGAGATGGGCGGTAGAAGAAATTCCGGTTTAAACAGAACATTTTGCACAGTTGATGGAAGGATTTTTGGCTCATTTCAGCCTTATGACTTAAGGAAGATGTATCACTTGCCCGAACCTAAAAATAAATACGACAAAGCCTTTCTTGAAAAGTTCGCAGAGGAGAACAAGATTGAATCGACCCTAATTAAGCAGTGGAGACAGAATCCCGAAAAGCACAAACATGAATCATCAGGTAAGTACTATGTAGCATCGTTGTCTTCTCCTTACTATTATGTCGGGGCAATGATGTGTAGAATGTGGGGATTGCATGATTCTGCAAAGTTCACTATTGAAATGGTTCCTTTAATGTAAGCGGTGGTTAATAGTGAAGTGATGGATTGGGCAAACATATTGTCCAATAAATTAGCCACTGCAATTCTTGAATTTAGATCAAATACATGCATAACCACCAAGACTATTCCCCCTTTCTATTATAGTGCTTATATTATGGATACTCTTTGCTTTAATTCTGAATATCCCGTACTCGGGTGGAGATGGACTTCACAAGTCCCTAAGCCAATCCACATTTATCATCAAATTTTATGGAAGGTGCACTATAAAGACCACTTGTACCAAATCTGTAATGGTTTCATGTTACCTATCTATTATGCCATTTTTGATAAGCCTGCCCCAAAGATTTCCGAGCAAGCAGAGATTGACTTGACTGCTGTAGGGAATTGGTTCGGGGAAGACAATTTCACATATATAAGGGTTTTTGGTAGTCTTGCAAGACCTCGTGTCCTTTCTCTGTATGTACTTGATAAGCTGTTAGCTCAAGAATTGGCTTACCAAATAACAACAGCAGGAACATCAAAACTCTTAGGAGTTCTAAAAAGCAGGCTTGGCCTACATTTCCTTTGAGATGCGGTGTTTACACTCTACATGATTACAAGCATGCAGAAAAAGAGGCAGAAAAAATAAACATGCTCAATCTTGCAACCATTCCTAATAGACAATTTGATCCAAGGAAAGTTGCCTATACTGTTCTTGAACAAGCCAAACTTACAAAGTTTGAACATGAAAAAGATGAATTTGATGACATGTTTTCTTCAGCATAATCATTTTTCCAGGTAAAAACATTGGCCAAAATGAGATATAAACATGAAGGGCTAGTAGAATTTAATAGGCTCAGAGAATAGAGGTTGCAAACTCTACCTTTGGACTTATTAGCTACTACCCCAACAACCCAGTCAAGCGAGCCTGAACAACACATTATTGATAAAACCCCTGGTATAGAGAAGATTCCCAAAAAAGTAAAAGAACTAGAGCAGGAGAAAGAGAAAGAAAAAGAACAGGACAAGGGTAGTGAAAACATCAATATAGATACTCAGATTGATCCCAAGCTCCTTAAAGAATGGCAACAATTTGATTCCATTATAAGCAATCTTGAAAGTTCACAAGGTTTCAGCACACCTAAAGTAATAGTTGGTCAAGAGGCAACGACAACTACGGTTCCAATTGAAGGAACCAGCAGCCTACCCACCAGCGAAGATGTAGAATTGATTCCTAAGGATCCATCCGATCAAATTATTTTGCAGATAGAAGACATACCACCATTAGATGTCTTTTACAGTCCCAAACATAGGGCTGTAGTAAAAAGACAAAGGAAAAGGAGAAGACTTGATCAATATTCCCTTTTACCTATACAAACACAGATGGCTAATGTGGTATGGAAAGAAGAATTCAATCCTTCCGAAGACCTCACAAAACTTTCTCGGTATGCCGAAGCTTACTCGGTAGCTACTATGGATAAAGCATCGGAAGTAAGCAATTTACTCAAGGAAAAGGACCAAACAATTGTTTCCTTACAGTCACAGGTATCCGAGAGATAATAAAGAATAGAACAGTTAGTACATTAGCTAGCAGAACAACAACAGATAAACAATCAATTAAATGAACAATTGATGAAAGAGAAGCAGAGGATCGATCAGAGCGCAACGCAGAAACAAAAAGAATTATCCGCAACATTAGCCAAGCTTAAGACAATGAATGAACAAATGAGTAAGACAAAAGATGAGCAAATCACTCAACTATCACAACAGGTAGAAAAATTCAAAGGTCTTCCTCAACCAGCAGATTTCAGGTCTAAAGCTCTCCAAATAAATAAAGCATTGATCACACAGTTAAAATTACTATGTCATAATATTTCCTTGGCTGAGCCCCTCTATGAGATTACTTCATCAATAATTGACAAATCAGTCGAAGCTAGACAAGATTTGGAACAAGTCGATGAGACTTTAACCAACTTTCTTGCTTGGCAAGAAACCAATGAAGGACAAGCTGCGAATCTACCTAAAATTTTAGAGTCACATAAAGAAAAGCAGAAAGAGAAACCTCAAGATGCAAATTATCAACCAATAATTTAATTGAATAAATCAATAATACTCTTCATCTGTCTAACTTGATTTCACAGTGCACTCGAGGTAAATTGTCGTCAGCCAAGGCATTGGAACAAACATGCAATCAAGAATTGGAGAAGAATGGGAGATTAATCGTAGGCATCCAAATTTTAACTTGGGATACCTTTTGGTTTTTCCTAGTTAGGCCATACAGTCAAAGGGCAGTGCTCAAATGTTTAACCAATGCAATCAGTTACATGATTCCTGAAATTTACAATGCCACATATTCAGTCTAGCTGTATTCTCGTCTGATTTGCCCTTCATAATTGCAACCAATGCTTGCTATCTGCCAGCTCAAGCAAAAGGAAGATCATCCGAAACAACGAATTATGCTGTCGATTGCAAACATGCCTATTTTGAGGAGATTTTCACGATTTAGTTATACCACCTAGTAGCATTTTTATTTCATAATTAGTTAAGCTTAGATAGTATTTATAGACCCTTTCATGCATTTGGAAAGGGTCCTCAGTTTTTGTATAAAAACTAAAATCAGTAAGTTACACTATTGTACTTCTGATACATTTTTTATGAAGATTGGGCCAGTATTCTGAATTTTAACAAAGCAATCTTTGATGATTTGTGCACTATTGCTTTATTGTGGAAGTGTTTCTAAGTTAGAAGAAGGAATTTGAATGAAATTGATATCGAGAGTGATTCAAATCACATATGGTACTACTATATATGCTCTTGCTTCATTCTTTAATGTGAATCAACATTTATTTAATCTTGCTATCACTGGATATATATATGTGTTTTAACAACAGTCCTTATGCTTATCACTATTGAATGTTTAAGGAGTGTTATTCATTCAATCATATTTATGTCAATGATATATGAAGAATAGTGTAATAATGTTTTAATCATTACTTTGTTCAACTACTTGAACAAAGTAATTATCATATGAATAAATGTCTTTATTCACTGGTAGAGTCATCTATATGCCTATTTGTGGATAAAGATCATCAAAAGTTACACTAAAGCATAAATTCCCCGGGATAGATTAGTTGTTTATATTTTTACTTTGTAGATTAAATCATCATCCATTATCATTAGATAGCAGAAATCCACCACTTATCCATCCCATCTTCAAATTATTGGGAAACTGGTCCCATTATTTCCACTCGGAGCCACCACACCAAACGGAAAAGGAGCTGCCTTTAAGGTCCGGACCGGGTGGTTTTCCCCGATGTTGTTAGAGCGAGTTTCGAGGCATCAACATTTTTGGCGCTAGAAGGAGGGTATGAACTGCGAATGGTGAGCAAACCCAAACCTATAAACCATTCTGAGAGTAAATCTCCCTCCACCTTACCTCGGACCTCCCGTTTGCATGCTGGAACACCAGTATTCAAACGAGAAGAAGAGGAGTCAACCATAACTGCTCAAACCCAACATACCACAGAATGATTAAGTCCTGAGTCTCCTAAAGTTTAGTCTCTCATCCATAAACTTCAAGGCTTTTCAATATCATCATAGAAATCTGAGGTATCTCAAGGAAGTGAGACTTCGCAATTCAATCTACCTCACCCTCTCACCAGACTTCAAAGCGGGAAGCTTGGTATTGAACCTACTGAGTTGCCTTTACCCAAAAGGAAAAGGGCAAAGAAGACCACTGCTGGATCTGACACTGAGACTTTCTCATCATCATCCTCCATCTCATCTTCTCCAGTACGAAGTTAACCATCCACCCCTCCATTACACATTGTTGTTCAACAGGGATCAGGAACTTCAATATCCCAACCTCAAACCTCAATATCAACTCCTTCTCAAACATCTGGAATTTCATTGGCAATATCATCTACTATTAATCTGACAATGGCTCAAAATCCATGGAGTAGTCCTGGTGCGGTCACTATGCCTACACCATTACATCCATTGCCAGATTCTCCTAAAAAATGGTTGCCGAAATTTAATCCAGATACAGGAACACAAGCCAAGGAGCATATTAACAATTTCATGTTATCAGTTAATTTAAAAGGAGTGACAGAGGAAGATGTTGTTGTTAGGCTTTTCCCTTATACTTTACAAGGATCAGCTGGGTCTTGGTATTTTTCCCTGCCCACTGGATCCATTATGAGTTGGAACATTTTTCAAGAACAATTTCTGACTAAGTATGGTGATGACAGATCTTTAGCAACATTAATCAATGATCTCTCGAATCTTAGGATGGAATCCAAAGAACCTATAAAGGAGTTCAACTCACGATTCAATAAACTCCTGAATAAGATTCCAACTGCCTCTAAACCAAGTGAGCAAATCAAAAGTGAATGGAATATGACATCCCTACCCTCAAATATAGCTATTTTTGTAGATAGAGCTGCAAAACCAACTTTAGCTGAAAACATGAAAGAGGCGCTTGCAGTAGAGAAACACATAATTGCTTTAGAGAAGAAAGCTACTCTTGAAGATAGAAAATCCAAAAAATTTTCTTTCAAAGATGAGTCAAAGAATAAAACCCCTAAAGATCCATATGATATGGATGGTCTCCAAAAATTTCTCAAGACTATGTCAAATGAGATGGTAGAAATCAAAAAACAAGTAGCTGAGACTTCAACAAAAAGGCCATTTAGAAATTTTAAGAAACCTGAATCAAAACCACCAAATGCTATATCCAATGCAGATTCAGATCCTGAAGAGGAAGAAGATGATGAAACAATCTTATCATCCACAAAACCTGAAGACGAGGAGACTGTAGAATGTCATGGGATGTGGGACTTTATTTTACCTAATTCCGATATAGAAAATGAACAGGAAGCTTTCCTTATGTCTACTAGGAGTAAGGGTACTCCTGAACCTGTTCAGTCAAATTCGAAGAAAAGGAATGCAGGTACCACTACTACCAAAGAAAAGGTTCCCACAAAGAAAGTTGCGGCGATTCCATCCCAAAATCAGCCACCATCTTCAAGTTCACCTTCAACATCTAAGACATTAGTAGTTACAGATTCTATGAAATACAATATTATCGAAGACATGAAGAAGACAAAGGCAAATATTACTATGTTTGAACTTAGCAAACTCAAACATCAACAGAAATTACTTCTTAAGGAACTAAATGATGTACCTTATTCACCTATTCCTAATGTTGTATTGTCTAAGGTTGCTAATGATTTAGGCCAACCACCTCCTGGTAGAGTGGAAGCTACTGACGCGTTTTAATTGGAGATAGATCAAATTCACATACTCCTCCTTTCCTCTTAACCTATGAGATCTATAATAGAAATATACACAACTATTTGATTGACTCAGGGGCTTCCTCTAATATAATGCCAGCTTTAGTTTGTTCCAAACTGAACATTGAACCCCAAAAGTCTGCAATTCACATTGTACAGTTGGATAGAACAAAGGTCCAAGTTTTAGGAGAAATCAACTCAGTAACTATCAGGTTATCAACTGATCCAAGAGTGGTTCAAAGGATTGATATTTTAATCGCTGATATACCTGAATTCTATGGGTTGATTTTGAGTAGAGACTGGTCTGAGAAACTCCATGGTTATATTTCCACCGATTGGTCCCATATATGGCTACCTTATAAAGGAAAGCCAAATCAGATCAAGATCGATCGGGAGAAACACATGACCCACACTGTTACTGAATTCGAGCAAGAAAATCAACCAATAGCATTCAATAGCAATATTTTGGGGAATTACTCATCCGAATCATTCTTTGGCAATTTCACTGCCCAACCATCTCCTTTCTCAGTTAATAATTTCACATCTCAAATTGAAAATTTTTCACAAATCGATAAATCAAGATGTGTCAATATTGCTGAGGAGATTGTAAATAAAATTGTTGATTAGATATCATTTTGGGATTCAACCACGTTAAGTAAGTCATTCACGTATGACCATTTCCATGAGAGGTAGTCGTAACTGACTAATTTCTCATGATTTTTGAATAGTTCACTTAGCACTCATTGCATCGGGTGATGCTCACAGGGGTGAAGAAGTGGGATTGAAACTAGTGAAATGTGGAGAACGAATCACATAGCATCAATCATCACTTCCGGGGCTTGCACCCGGTAACCAGGACTTCCCAGGAGGTCACCCATCCCAGAACTCCTCTGGCTCAAGCGCGCTTAACTGTGGAGTTTTTCCCACAATCAAGCCCACTTAGCTTGCTACCCCATTTGCAAAACCTTAGCAAGTATTGTGCCTCATGAACCATTCAAGTAGAGATCCCTTGACTCTTTTTGAATTTAAGTATGGGGGATTACGCAGTGCATTATATTAGATATCATTTTGGGATTCAACTGCGTTAAGTAAGTCATTCAAACGTATGACCATTTCCATGAGAGGTAGTCGTAACTGACTAATTTCTCATGATTTTTGAATAGTTCACTTAGCACTCATTGCCTCGGGTGATGCTCACAGGGGTGAAGAAGTGGGATTGAAACTAGTGAAAAGTGGAGAACGAATCACATAGCATCAATCATCACTTCCGGGGCTTGCACCCGGTAACCAGGACTCCCAGGAGGTCACCCATCCCAGAACTCCTCTGGCTCAAGCGCGCTTAACTGTGGAGTTTTTCCCCACAATCAAGCCCACTTAGCTTGCTACCCCATTTGCAAAACCTTAGCAAGTATTGTGCCTCATGAACCATTCAAGTAGAGATCCCTTGACTCTTTTTGAATTTAAGTATGAGGGATTACGCAGTGCATTATATTAGATATCATTTTGGGATTCAACTGCGTTAAGTAAGTCATTCACGTATGACCATTTCCATGAGAGGTAGTCGTAACTGACTAAATTCTCATGATTTTTGAATAGTT
>APFE030797046.1:133326-192688 GCA_000404065.3 Pinus taeda | reverse complement strand
TACTTGCTAAGGTTTTGCAAATGGGGTAGCAAGTTAAGTGGGCTTGATTGTGGGGAAAAACTCCACAGTTAAGCGCGCTTGAGCCAGAGGAGATCTGGGATGGGTGACCTCCTGGGAAGTCCTGGTTACCAGGTGCAATCCCCGGAAGTGATGATTGAAGCTATGTGATTCGTTCTCCACATTTCACTAGTTTCAATCCCACTTCTTCACCCCTATGAGCATCACCCGATGCAATGAGTGCTAAGTGAACTATTAAAAAATCATGAGAAATTAGTCAGTTGCGACTACCTCTCATGGAAATGGTCATACGTGAATGACTTACTTAACGCAGTTGAATCCCAAAATGATATCTAATATAATGCACTGCGTAAACCCCCATACTAAAATTGTTGATAATTCTTTATTTTGGTCACTATACTTTGATGGATCTAAATCTAGTGAAGGTGCAGGAGCAGGGTGTATTTTAGTTAGCCCTGAGGGAGGAAAAACCATGTTATCATGCAGATTGGAATTTGAATGCACAAACAATACAACCGAATATGAGGCCTTAGTTCAAGGACTCTACAAAGCAATTGGTCTTAAAGTTCAATATTTGAAAGTGTTCGGAGATTCATAAATTGTTATAAGACAAGTTAGAAATGCAATTCATTGCCTTTCTAGTCATCTCAAACACTATCAGTCTCTGGTACAGGAACTCATATCTTAATTTTTAACATTCAATATTTCTCCCATCCCAAGGTCCCAGAACACAACAACTGACATACTAGCTAATGTTGCCTCCAAGCTCCTTCCATCTGAAGATTACAGCCCAGATAGATTTTCAGAGAGTTAATGTTTAGACCATCAATCCTCGACAATTCCACCAGTTGGCGAGTGTTCAATCATGATGAAGACATTTTAAATTTCTTGACTTCTGACAAGTCCTATGATAATCAAATCATTGATGAAAGTGATCATGACCTTCAAATGAAGGAAAAGCAAGAAGAAAACTCAATACCTAAACCAATGGTCAAGCTTGAAGATCTTTTTGATATTAAAGACAGGTTTAAACAGGTAACCAATTCAAAGCTCCAGAGTTTGGCTTTAAGATTTGAATTGGTAAGCCTAGGTACTGAAAAAATCCCTCAAAACATCAATTTAGGATTAAGACTTTCTTCATAAGAAAGAATTGCATTCCTTAGACTATTGCGTAAGAATAAATATGTCTTCGCTTGGAAATATGATGATTTGAAAACATACGATACATCGATCATTCAGCATACTATTCCAATGCTTTCTAAACAAAAACCAATGCAACAGAAGTTAAGGAAAATTCATCCTAACCTAGAGAGTCAAATAAATATTGAGCTAAATAAACTCTTAAAGGCTAAGATAATTTTTCCTGTGAGACATTCAAACTAGGTGTCCAATATGGTGCCAATTAGAAAGAAAAATGGCGACATCAGGATTTGCATCAGTTTCAGAAATCTTAATAAGGAAAGCCAAAAGGATAACTTCCCTTTACCTACCATGGAGCAGACACTCCATTCAGTAGCTGGTTCTGAGTTAATGTCCTTTTTAGATGGTTTTTCAGGATATAACCAAATTTTGGTCCATCTTGATGATAGGCTCAAAACTACCTTCAGAACCAAGTGGGGAACTTATGCTTACCAAAAAATTCATTTTGGACTTATCAACGCTGGAGCCACATTCCAAAGAGAAATGGATATAGCATTCAAAGGTTTGATTAATAAATCAGTGGTTGTCTATTTAGATGATATTACTGTATTTTCCAAAAATAGGTCGAATCATTTACATGATTTAAAACAAATCTTTGAATGCTGCAAACGGTATGGTATCTCACTCAATCCAAAGAAGTCCTTTTTCGCGCTTAATCAAGGAAAGCTTTGGGCTTCATTGTTTTGAATGATGGCATTTACATTGATCCAAATAGAATTAAAGAGATTTATGATATTCCATTCCCTCATAATAAAACGCCTGTGCAGTCATTTTTAGGTCAAATTAACTTTGTAAAAAGATTTGTCCCAGATTTTTCCCAGATTATTTTACCATTATAAACCATGATCAAGAAAAATTCAGTGTTTAAATGAGGGCCTATAGAAAAAGAGGCATTTGATTCCATCAAACAATCAATCATAAATGCCCCTGATTTAACCACTCCTAATTTTTCAAAACATTTCATGCTATATACCCTTGCATCTGCTTCATCTTATGCAGCGGCGCTGACTCAGATTAACGATCAAAACTTAGAAGCACCAATCTCATTTTACAGCTCAAATCTTCAAGGTGTTGAACTTAATTATTCGGAAGTTGAAAAACAAGCCTTTGCTATGTACAAAGCCATAAAACACTACAAACCCTTTCTCTTAAAATCTAGCACAAAAGTTATAGTTCCTTTTTCAGCTATAAGACAATTATTAGTTCAAAGGGAATTAGGAGAAAAGAGAGCAAATTGAGTCACAACATTACAAGAATATGACTTAGATATCAAACCAGCAAAGATTGTCAAAGGCCAAGGTTTTTGTAGGTTGTTAACAGGAGCATTCAATATTCAGGAACCTGAAGGTACAAAAAACACTGAAGAAATCAATCAGATAAGTATCACAGATCCTGAATCGCAATATGTAGATATAATTTTCTATTTGAAAAATGGATACGCTCCTTCTAAACTTTCCTATAAAAACAAACATGCTATTAGATTGAAAGCGAAAAACTTCATAATTGTAGATGATGTATTGTTTAGACGAAATTATGATTCAATTTTATTAAGATGCTTAGAAAAACCTGAAGCGCAAAAGGTTTTGTAGGAGCTACATGACGGACTAGCAGGAGGACATTTTGGAGCTGATATAACAGCTCACAAATTCATTCATACTGGATATTATTGGCCAACCCTATTCAGAGATACTCACGAATATGTAAGGAAATGCCAAAGTTGTCAAACCTCCAGTGGAAGACAAAAGAATCTAGCTTTCCCTTTGCAACCAGTTAACATTAAATAGCATTTTGAACAATGGGGATTGGATATCATTGGGGAAATCACTCCACATTCATCCAAACAGCATAGATATATCCTTACAGCCACTGATTACTTCACTAAGTGGGTTGAAGCAATTCCTTTAAAGACATCAAACTCTGAGGCAATCATGGAATTCATAGATCAATTCATTATTACCAGGTTTGGTGTCCCAAATGCTCTTGTTTTTGATAATGCATCTTATTTCTCTGGAAATTCTATATTTGAGTTTGCTATCAAAAGAGGATTTAAATTGAAGTATTCTGCAAATTACTACCCCCAAGGTAATGGTTTAGCAGAATCCACCAATAAAGATCTTATCAAAATTATTAAGAAAACTATTGAGCAGAATCATAAAAACTGGCACAAATCTTTGATATTTGCACTATGGGCTGATAGAATAACACAGAAGGCCTCCATAGGCACTTCTCCATTTAATCTAGTATATGGAAAAGAAGCTGTCATACCAACAAATTTAATACTCCCATCACTAGCTTTAGTACAGTTTATTGAATAAAAGCCCTCATCTTCTATTCAATTAAGACATGATCAAATTTTGAAACTAGAAGAAGAAAGAGAAAAGGCCAGAATTATACATGCAAAACATCAGCAAATTATCAAGTCATCTTTTGATACAACTTCAACCAGTTCAAAGCAATTACAAGTTGGTGATATAGTTTTGAAATGGGACAAAGCCCACGAGGATAAAGGAAAACACACTGAGTTCCAGAAAATGTGGCTCGGGCCATTCCAAATCAACGAGAAGATAGGCCCTTCTACTTTCATATTGCAAGATCTATCAGGAAAGAGAGATTCTCTTCCTATTAATGGCCTTATCTTGAAAAAATTCTTCATTTGAGGAGGTAACCCCTTCTCCTTTTGTAAATATTCAATTTTCAACAAAATTTGTGTGCATAACTTATTTTTAGGATTTTGAGAAAATAAAGTTGTAAGAGGACTCTGATTTGTTTTTGCTATATTGAAAAATTTACTCAAAAGAAATAGTTTTGATATTTACTTTTGAAAATGGAAGCCTTAAACGAAAGATAAATTTCTAGGAAATTAGGTATATTTAGATTCTGAAAACCCCATTTTATTTTGGTGAAATATTCTCAAGATTTAGAAGTACTGTAAATCATTTTAATGTTTTCAAGTGGCCTGAAAATGGTTATCAATACAAAAAAAAAACTAATTCAATCTTAGCATCTTCAACTCCCACCCTGTCATCCATGTTCTCTTAAGGAGAAAATTGTTCATCCCATTAATCAAAGTTTATAATTACTCAGAGTGTAATTCTAAAATATATTTTATATAAAAGATAAGAGGTCTTATTACAAGCCTGCTTACCATGATCATAGGGGAATAGTTCAACTGACATTACCAATACTGCACACCAAAACATGGTAATGGCTTATAATTATAAGACTAGGGATCTCATCACGAGCCAGCTTGTTCAGTTAAATTACAACAGTGAATGGCATTGTCAAACAGCTGGCCACCAAACCAGGACAATGGCTTTTTATCTTACAAAATAAGAAAAAAGAAAAAGCGATACAAAAATATGGAAACATATTTTGGATTCATTCTTTTTAATTATGCTCTGAAATGGATGGGATAATGAATGATCAAATGGTTAAAAGGTATCCCTGTCGAGACTATAAATGTTTACTGGTAGCAGAGGCTCTACCTATGACAAAGGAGTCATTATAAAGCTAAGTTGGAAAAGTTTTTTGTTTTATCATTATCAACCAATTAAGGCTAATTTGAAACTTAGAATGTATTTAATTTTAATACGAGAAGAAAATAACATAAATAGTTATCGTTATATTCAAAATTTATGATTGCCTAGTTATATTAGAATTTTTTTTATCATATAAGATTTCCATATTTAGAAATTTTAAGTATTTTAATTAATTTCTCAGAGATAACTATTTCTCCCAGTGAATCACAAATTGTTGTGTTGTACAACAACCACCCATTTCAATAAATTTTTTACTTAAAACTCATAATATGAAATGGGTCGCTTTTAAACTTAGATTTGTAAATAAATTGGTATTAACTCATCATTAGAAAAACCTCATCAAAAGGTCCAATGGAAATGATATATTTTAAAATAAACCTTTTGAATAGAAATAAAGTAGGTCTTTTAAATAATTATAAAAATTCTTTGTTATTGCGATAAAGCGATCGCATATCGCAATGATAAGAAAAACATATATAAAAGACCCATTGACTCACTCCAATCTGAAAAGGAAGTCGCTATCGGATATCGGGAAAAGGAAAAACATATAGCAAAAAGAAACGCCTCCCTCATCTCTCCGATGCGATAAAGTGTATCTTCATCGACAGTCGGTCGTAACAACCTAATACATGAATTATGACACATTCAAATCCTCCGATGCGATAAGGCGTATCGCCATCGGTGATCGGCAATGTCCCAATGGAATAAGTAATATGACCTGAACCCATCCGCGATTGTGATGCATTAAATCAAGGCACGTGTTTTGAAACATATTTAAAAGGCTTGCATGCAGTGTATCACCTTTGGTAATCCGAAGATAATTTGGACTATTATTAAAACCTTTCTGTTCACGTTACCAATCACCGATTGTGATTTATCTCTGATGATCCATCAAAGAATCTAAGCCACGCTTGAATGGATCATTCATCATATAAATGATATAATTGGTATTCATGAACTCCTTTACCATGATTGACAGGTTAAACGGACAATTAATGAAGCAGTTATGAAGAGATTTTCCTTTAGATTCTATCTGCGGCAGTTTCACTATAATCCTTTATTATATTCCAATTGACATAATTCTTTCATATTGGGTTATACTGCTATTCTCTGTATCACGTTGGTTTCATTCTTTGTGCAGAACTCCTCTGAAATAATGAATTTGAAACAAATGGGAAAGAAATCTAAGAAATCTGTAGCAACAACAGCTCCTACAGCAACAATGCAGTCAACCAATGATCCAGGACCAAGTAAAAATGGTTTAATCTCAGACTCTACACGTCTCGGCCTCATAAATACAAGTTGACAAAGCATCTATAATTTAATTAAAGCAGAGGAGCCTAAGGAAGTATCGGGAGGAGCTACTGCAGATTCAACTAGTAAATAGGAAGCTTCCCTTAAATATTTAGATGATTCATATTTGCACAGGATAGTAGCACATGAGAAAATTCTTCCATACACTGATGTAGTGAGATGGGCGGTAGAAGAAATTCTAGTTTTAAACAGAACATTTTGCACAGTCGACGGAAGGATTTTTGGCTCATTCCAGCCTGATGACTTAAGGAAGATGTATCACTTGCCCGAACCTAAAAAGAAATACAACAAAGCCTTTCTTGAAAAGTTCGCAGAGGAGAACGAGATTGAATCGGCCCCAATTAAGAAGTGGAGACAAAATCCCGAAAATCACAAACATGAATCATCAGGTAAGTACTTTGTAGCATCGTTGTCTTCTCCTTACTGTTATGTCGGGGCAATGATGTGTAGAATGTGGGGATTGCATGATTTTTCAAAGTTCACTATTGAAATGGTTCCTTTAATGGAAGCGACGGTTAATAGTGAAGTGATGGATTGGGCAAACATACTGTCCGATAAATTAGACACTGCAATTCTTGAATTTATATCAAATACACGCATAACCACCAGGACTATTCCCCTTTCTATTACAATGCTTATATTATGGATACTCTTTGCTTTAATTCTAAATATCCCATACTCGGGTGGAGATGGACTTCACAAGACCCTAAGCCAATCCACATTTATCATCAAATGTTATGGAAGGCGCACTATAAAGACCACTTGTACCAAATCTGTAATGGTTTCACGTTACCTATCTATTATGCCATTTTTTATAAGCCTGCCCCAAAGATTTCCGAGCAAGCAGAGATTGACTTGACTGCTGTAGGGAATTGGTTCAAGGAAGACAAGTTCACATATATAAGGGTTTTTGGTAGTCTTGCAAGACCCCATGTCCTTCCTCTATATGTACCTGATAAGTTGTTAGCTTGAGAATTGGCTTACCAAATAAGAACAGCAGGAACATCCAAAACTCTTAAGAATTCTAAAAAGAAGGCTTGGCCTACATTTCCTTTGAGATGTGGTGTTTACACTCTACATGATTACAAGCATGCGGAAAAGGAGGCAGAAAAAATAAGCATGCTCAATCTTACAACCATTTCTAACAGGTAATTCGATCCAAGGAAAGTTGCCTATACTGTTCTTGAACAAGCCAAACTTACAAAGTTTGAACATGAAAAAGATGAATTTGATGACCTGTTTTCTTCAGCAGAATCATTATTCTAGGTAAAAACATTGGCCAAAATGAGATATAAAGATGAAGGGTTGGTAGAATTTAATAGGCTCAGAGAACAGAGGTTACAAACTCTACCTCTGGACTTATTAGCTACTACCCCAACAACCCAGTCAAGCGAGCCTGAAAAACACATTATTGATAAAACCCCTACTATAGAGAAGATTCCCGAAAAAGGAAAAGAACCATAGCAGGAGAAAGAGCAGGAAAAAGAACAGGACAAGGGCAGTGAAAACATCAATATAGATACTTAGATTGATCCCAAGCTCCTTAAAGAATGGCAACAATTCGATTCCATTATAAGCAATCTTGAAAGTTCACAAGGTTTTAGCACACCTCAAGTAATAGTCGGTCAAGAGATAGTGACAACTACTGTTCCAATTGAAGGAACCAATGGCCTACCCACCAGCGAAGATGTAGAATTAATTCCTAAGGATCCATCCGATCAAATTATTTTACAAATAGAAGACATACCACCATTATATGTCTTTTACAGTCCCAAACATAGGGTTGTAGTAAAAAGACAAAGGAAAAGGAGAAGACTTGATCAATCTTCCCTTTTACCTGTACAAACAGAGATGGCTAATGTGGTATGGAAAGACGAATTCAATCCTTCCGAAGACCTCACAAAACTTTCTCAGTATGCCGAAGCTTACTTGGAAACTACTATGGATAAAGCATCAGAAGTAAGCAATTTACTCAAGGAAAAGGACCAAAAAATTGTTTCCTTACAGTCACAGGTATCCGAGAGATAACAAAGAATAGAACAATTAGTACATTAGCTAGCAGAACAACAACAAATAAACAATCAATTAAATGAACAATTGATCAAAGAGAAGCAAAGGATCGATCAGAGCACAGCGTAGAAACAAAAAGAATTATTCGTAGCATTAACCAAGATGAAGACAATGAATGAACAAATGAGTAAGACAAAAGATGAGAAAATCGCTCAATTATTACAACAGGTAGAAAAATTCAAAGGTCTTTCTCAACCAGCAGATTTCAGGTCTGAAGCTCTCCAGATCAATAAAGCATTGATCACACAGCTAAAATTGATATGTCATAATATTTCCTTGGCTGAGCCCCTCTGTGAGATTACTTCATCAATAATTGACAAATCAGTCGAAGCTAGGCAGGATTTGGAACAGGCCGATGAGACTTTAACCAACTTTCTTGCTTGGCAAGAAACTAGTGAAGGACAAGCCGTGAATCTGCCTAAAATTTTAGAGTCACATTAAAGAAATCCTTTTCCTAAAATGGCAGTCACAATTGATAAAAGCAGAAAGAGAAACCTCAAGATGCAGATTATCAACCAGTAATTTAATTGAGTTAATCAATAATACTCTTCATCTGTCTAACTTGATTTCACAGTGCACTCCAGGTAAATTGTCGTCAGCCAAGGCATTGGAACAAACATGCAATCAAGAATTGGAGAATAATGGGAGATTAATCGCAGGCATCCAAGGTTTAACTTGGGATACCTTTTGGTTTTTCCTAGTTAAGCCATACAGTCAAAGGGCAGCGCTCAAATGTTTAACCGATGCAATCGGTTACATGATTCTCGAAATTCACGATGCCACATATTCAGCCCAGCTGCATTCTTGTCTGAGTCACCCTCTAGAATTGCAATCAATGCTTGCTATCTGCCAGCTCAAGCAAAAGGAAGATCATCTGAAACAATGAATTATGCTGCTGACTGCAAACAAACCTATTTTGAGAGGATTTTCACGATTTAGTTATACCACCTAGTAGCATTTTTATTTCGTAATTAGTTAAGCTTAGATAGTATTTATAGAACCTTTCATGCATTTGGAAAGGGTCCTCAGTTTTTGTATAAAAACTCAAATCAGTAAGTTACACTATTGTACTTTAGATATATTTTTTATGAAAATTGGGCCAATATTCTGAATTTTAACGAAGAAAGTTTTGATGATCTGTGCACTATTGCTTTATTGTGGAAGTGTTTCTAAGTTAGAAGAAGGAATTTGAATGCGATTGATATCGGGAGTGATTCAAATCACATATGGTAATACTATCTATGCTCTTGCTTCATTCCTTAATGTGAATCGACATTTATTTAATCTTGCTATCATTGGATATATATATATATATAAATATTTGTTTTGACAGCAATCCTTATGCTTATCACTATTGAATGTTTAAGGAGTGTTATTCTTTCAACCATATTTATGTCAATGATATATGAAGAATAGTGTAATAATGTTTTAATCATTACTTTGTTCAACTACTTGAACAAAGTAATTATCATATGAATAAATGTCTTTATAGAGTCATCTATATGCCTATTTGTCGATAAAGATCATCAAAAGTTACACTAAAGCAGAAATTCCCCGGGATAGATTAGTTGTTTATAATTTTACTTTGTAGATTAAATCATCATCCATTATCATTAGATAGCAAAAATCCACCACTTATCCATCCCATCTTCAAATTATTGGGAAATTGGTCCCATTAGTTCCAGTCGGAGCCACCACACCAAATAGAAAAGGAGCTGCCTTTAAGGTCCGGACCGGGTGGTTTTCCCCGATGTTGTTCCAGCGATTTTCGAGGCATCAACAACTGACCACGAGAAGTTCCCACACCTGGCGATCGAGAAGCTGATGCATCGCATCATCGATAAAACCACTGGAATGACCGCATTGAAGCCACAGAAGTGGCTCAGAGGAGTAGACAAGGCAGCGTTGCTCAACCTGCTATGGGTGCCGCACTACAACCGTACCCTGGTTATAGTATTGGTCATCAAGCAGCTACTATGCTTGGTGCATGATGGGTGTCTGTGGTTGGAGGAGCCAATACCCATCACTGACGGGTTGATCTACAGGATCAGGTGGTTGCCTTACACAGGAGAAAAATCTAGCCATGATATTTGGCTGAAAAGGTGGTGAGAAGGCCCTCGCAGAGGCCATGAAAGAGAAGTTTAAGTTGTTAAAGAAACCACGTGGATATGCCATATCTAGCATCTGTGAACCCACTATAAAGGTGGCTACGTAGATTCTAGCAGGGAAGGTGATGAGGAAGTGTCACATCGATGAGGTGCCGGCACTTGTCGTCATGCTAGCAGCCCAATGCACTGAAGGAGTTCAGTTCAATTGGGCTAACTATCTCCACGGTGAGTTCCTTGTGAACTACTATGAAGCACAGGAGCTCACCAAGACATTCCACTACGCATGGCTCTTGATGTTGATTGTGCTAGTAGCATGGGAGCTGCTAGAGGACAGCCAATTCCCTTCGGTCGCGCCAAACCTACTAGAGGCAGTGAAGTATGCTTCGTTTTGGGTGACCAAGGATGCACAACGCATCAAGGGCAGCAAGATCTTTTGGATCTTGATGGATATGAACATCTGCATGGCCATCAATTGCAAGCCACGGTTGTCACCTACAGTTTTACCAACCTGCAGGGCTATGTAGAGTTCAAAGAAAATTTTCACCCTGTGGCCATCAGGACACGAAAGGACCCTGCATATAAATGGTATGACTTTCCTTACCTGGCAACGAATGACTCCATTGATGTAGTACTTGATCGATGGTCAACAGAGTGGCGCACTACAACATGCTTGGTAGTGGGAAGGAGCAAGTCTGCCACATAGAGAAAGAAGGAGGAGGCCAAGCTAAAGATGACATAGCTGGCTAAAAAGAGAAAGAAGGAGGTCGTTGACAAGGCCCAGGTGGAGCACGATGCGGCTCAGTAGACAAAGAAGCAAACGGGTGGAACAGAGCGAGGCTCTGAAAAAGGGGCAAGGTCGCCTTCACCTGAGACAGAGGAGGAGACGAACGAGCAGACAAAAGAACACGACATGGACCCACAGGCGACGTCCGCCCACATCAAGTGTCCAAGGGAGCAAGAGAAAGGAGGGTCTAGGAAGAAATCCAAGGCTACAAAGACATCATTGGGCCCAATCACCCTCACAGAGGGCGATTTTCACGACGTCGGTGACACGGTGCAGGATGTCACTACGGAGGCCCTACAATAGTTTGAGAAGCAACATCAACTCGTATTGGGGGCTATCCAAACACGTCTATAGGCACTACAGACCTGCACGTCATACGCTGGCACAGTGTCTACCAGCCTTGCTATCAGCACTTCAGAAGCTACCAAGATGTTGTGCGTGAAGGCCTCCAGTGTGATAGTGTTGTCTGATGGAGCACTAACCACGGAGAACGAAGATGACAGGGCCACTGTCAATGTCCTAAAGGGAGTAGGGTTGAATCTGGCAGCGCTCCCCGGTGAAGCACTCCACCTTTTGCAAGATGGAGTGATTGTAGATCTAAGGGCCCTATTGTCACGTCGAATGTTCGTTGTGCCAATAAACAGAACCAACCTGATCACAGACCCCAATTAGATCGGCTTTCTTTTGGAGTGGCTAGTTCCAACGGGTTTTAAAGGATCCTGTAAACCGTTATAGGTGTTGAAAGATTGCTTCTTGGAGGAAGACTTCAATTAAATAAACAAAAGAAACAACTAACCTATAAGTATCAAGTCATATCTAATTAATTGCAATATAATTATTCATACAAGAATACACATTCTTGTTTCTACAAATAAAACTTGCAATTGATGTTTAATATAGCTTCGAATCCGAGATCGCTCATGAGTTAACCATGATAACAAATTATATTCAAATAACCAAGACTAATCATAAGTTTTCTATTATCATTGTGCACAAAAACAAAACATATATATCCTCATGCCAATCACAACACCCTGATTCCAAACATAAAAGAAAAAGGAAAATGAATCTGAAAAAAGGCTTCTTCTTGATCGAAACAGTCTTCTTTATTAGCATGATAAAATCGACCCCTCTTCTACCAAAAAAAAGTCCATTACCCATATCCAGAGGTAATACTTATGCATCAAGACAACTGACCCTCGGTCTTCCATGACTTTTCACCTTCCTGTTCTTTTCAATATACAAATTAAAATATACAAACATAGAACGGTCAATTAAACCGCTGACACGTCGAGGGCACATTTGCTGGAGCATTTTATTTCCTGGAGGAAATGAATGGATGCCGACGGAAAGAAGAATGACTATAAGCCATCTATTCACACATGTATCTACTAAACGTTATTCCCTATTATTTCCTGAAGGAAAATGAAGACATTGCGCTCATCATCGAACATATGGCATGATTTAAGGCGTATCTGGAGGTGACACAGCTTGATGGATCTGCGCTGTCAGGAGTACCTCCACTTAACATAGAGTATGCCTCCATTATGCACTATGGTAGTTCCATATCCCTTTCTTGTGGAGTATGTCTTTGTAATATCAACATCGATGGTGCAAAGGTGTCATCTAAAATCCCCAGAGCGACATAAGAACCCTTATACCAACGTTTGTTCTACTTCATGTCTTCTCATAATTTTAGGACATCCTACCCCCATTCTGTCACAAAACCACAACACATGGCAACAAAATCCAGCTATTAGAGGTATCATGTGGACTAGGCGTATTGTTCATGCTATGATCATTTAAAGGCTGTGTTTCTTTCTCGAATTCCATTACCACCTTCCGATCCCTTTGCATCTCGAAGAATTCTTTAGAGCTTAGCTATATGTTGTCCATGTGTATTTACCTCTCTATGACTGTGATTACATTTTCCAAATCAACCGAGCATTCAGGCCAGCGATCAACAATGACTTCATACTCATTCAGAGTTTCTTCGATGTGTTCATACGTTTCTTCGACAGATTGCGAGGTAGAGTGTTGTGCGGTTGTTTCCGTCCATCGAGCCTTATCAAACTTGCACAGATCCAGTAGATGAAGGTGTTTTTATAAGATCCATAGAACACTGTACATATGAAACAAATCTCTGAGCCTATACCTCCATTTCTTGGATAGGTATTTCACGATGTAAGATCCTTTCCCAAGTCAGTGGTTGCAATTGAAATCTCTGTTACAAGAGTGGAAGTGCTAGAGGGAGGATAAGCAACAAGAAATCACCGTAGTCTGTTGCGTAGCTCCCCACTGTGTATGCCTTCCTTGTTGCTTGTCATAAATTCCTCTGTTTTGGCTAGGTCTCGCTTGCATCCTTTCCCAGCAGCCATTCTTGATGCTTATGCATCAGCTCGTCGACCTCACTTTTCTTCTCTTGGTCCTCGCTTGTAGGAATAAATAACATTAGCTATGATTATGAGAGATATGAAAGAAATGCCTAAAACAAACCTTACCTTCATAAAAACTTTCATAAAGAGACAAACTCTGCAATTGGGGGTTATATGAGTCCTTCCGACTCTAAATCTCAAGAGGGTGTGATGGTTTTTGGGGGATTGATGATTAAAAATAGATAAAAACCATAATTAATAAACCATTGAACTATTCAACTTTGAGGACATAATTCCATCTGACAACTACGGTTATCATTCGGAGAGACAAAAGATCAAACTTCTCAAGGGACCCTTTCAAATTTTCCCCCAGAACAGGTTTTAATAGGGTGGTGGTTGTGGCCACAACAAACTCTAAAAGTGTTGTTCCCTGGAGGGAACAACAAAAACTCAAAAAAAAAGACCCAAAAAAGTGTTGTTCCCTTGAGGGAACAACAAAAATACTCCAAAAAGGTGTTGTTCCATTTAGGGAACAACAGCTGCTCCCTGGAGGGAACAACAAAAACACTCCAAAAAGGTGTTGTTTCTTTTAGGGAATAGTAGCTGTTCCCTGGAGGGAATAGCGAAAACACTCGAAAGTGGTTATGGCCACAACAAAATGAAGAACTGTTGGGCGAACTAGTTATATCTGTTACCAAATAAACTTTGATCCGTAGATCATCAGGGTGTTAAGATAAACTCGAAATGCAAACTGTATAGACCGACAGGCATGGATTCCACTTCAACATTAATCGCTTTAGCTAGGATAAAGACAAATAGCTTCTACTTACTAATAGGGTTTTGACAGGCATTCTCCAATGGTCGAATTATGGGATTTATTGACCATCCTTTACATGTTTTCTACTTTCAAAATCCTTTCGAGGCCATCACCAGTTCGTCAATACCTATTTAGGTGTGTACCTCAGCTCTTTATCGCACATCAAGCTTGATGAATATATGTAGATATGATCATTTACACTTTATGTAAAAAATTTGTAGTGCTATACTTTCTTATGATCGAATGGGGGGATCATGCCATATTTTTAAATTGCTTAAGCAAGGTTGGGCTTGTTGTGTCAACCGGCACTCTGAGTCCAGCAACAGTCCCTACTCTAACCAGCTTCCCAAACAATCTGTCCTTCCAGATTGGCACAAGGACTTGACATTTCATTTTTATTTTTTTTAAATAAGTCCTTCCCGTTTCAGGTACAAGGACTAGAGCATAATTAAATTTGCCACATGATATACGACAATGAGCTTAGCCCATGAAAGGAGGTTTACTTGTAGATGACAGATATTGGAAATCTAGTGTGGTGGACAGAACCAATGGAGAATGACTGCAAATCTCATAGGCAAGTATAGGCTAGGTCTGCATGGGATTTTAAAATGCAACGCTCCGCCATGTCGTCCAACCATGGTTACACATTTTTTCATTTTATAAAGATGTCCCTACATGCTTCAGGTATCCAGATTATCAACAGAGCCTACCTAGTTCCCAACGGATGCCAATGAGTGGCTTCGATTTGAATTTTACCGCTGATTTTCTAGTTCTCATGGGCTCATGGAAGGTTCGTTCAACTTGTAAGGTAATAATGAATTTAGGATCTGTAGACTCATCAACAGGTTAACGAGGGAAGCAAAAGCTGAAGGTAGCGAATGAGGGCGATCAGAAGAGAGTTATAAAAGGTGAAAACAAGACTGAAAGATTGAAATTGATTGGCTGAAAAGGACTAGAATTCAAAACAGAAGGAATATAAACTTTTCATAAAAACAAAAACGAGAAAAAAATGAAAAATATAACTACGCTAACAACAAAAATAAAATACCCCGGATGCGGGTGATTGGATGGGTGTCATGGCAAGGCCACATGACAGCCATGTGCCTCCGCGTGAGGCAAGCCTTCATATCAACCCGCCGCCATGGATGGTCGGTACAGAGAGCGCTTGTATTTGCATTCAATGCTACATTGGGTGAACGGGAGATACTGTAATTTGCAGTTATGGCGGACAGTACCCAAGGGAGGGAAGATGCTGTTAAATTGTGTGTTGATCCGGGCCACAGGGGTCATTATGCTGTGCACCGATACACTCCACAGGACTCGGCTCCAGAAGGGAAGCATCTGCGCTCTGTTCTGGTGGGGCATCTGCGCTCAGAGGCGTGGCGTTCGCTGTCAGTTGAGGGAGGTTCGCACTCAGTGGGATGGTGGCTACGTTCAGCTGAGGGATACTTGCATTACCAGTTTGCAATTTTGGTTCGGGGCAGTCTCCTACCGTGCTTCCGCCCTGAGCCTGCAATTCAACAAGAGCCCGCTGCTCCTGCAAGGATGGTTAGAAGAAGAGGACCTGCGCGAGGAAGGCCGTCTCGTCCTCCATCCTCAAGGCCGCGCCTTCCTTGCTGTCGTTGTCGCTGTCACGAAGGGGTTCAGGCCAACCCCATCCAAGTCAATCAATTTCTGGAGGCGGGGGGTTCTAATCAGGAACCAGCCCCTGCACCTGCATTTGGCTCAACCATCTTCACATTTGGCTGCTCGATGGACAAACCATGTATCAATGCACACGTCTCGGTTTTGTTCATCGAGGAGCCTCAGGAAGATGAAAGAGATTTGAAGGGACAGGAGAAAGCCCCAGGTGGAAGCTCAGTGGAGGAGGGGAAGAAATCGGAGGAGGCACCTGAGCAAGCCCCCAGCAGCCCTCGAAACCAGAAAGCATCGACTTCACAGGAGGACAATGAGGACGAATGGGAAGCGATGCGAGAGAAATATGGATGGTGTAGGGTGGTCGAGGAAAAGCCCCCGGAGTAGCACTCAGCTGGCTTATATCCCCATCATCCAGCTATGCTCAGGTTCTCTCATGGTTCACGGCTCTGTTCGTAATTTTATAGTTTCATATCCAAAGCTTCTGCTTTCTTTTGCTAGTTTTTGCATTGCCTGTCGGGCAAATTACCAAGAGTCTTTTGAGGCCCCTGCGTGGGCTGTCCTGTTTTGTTTTAGCGCCCCTGCGAGGGAAGTTCTGTTCAGATTTTGTGCCCCTGCGTGGGACTAATCCGTCTAGTCTGGTCATTTTGTCCCTTTATGATTAGCTCAAAGTTCAGGTGCGAAGCCCAGGTGTGGGCATTCTTTTTTGTGCTGGGTAAACAGAGTCCAAAGTGCCACAGCTGGCCATGGACACAATGATTTCATGCCTGTAAATGTTTCACTGTACATAATATAATAGCGTAGTTTTACTGAGAAAAAAAAAACAACAAAAATAAAATAAATCCTAACCTACTTAGGAGGTAACCACCATGTGGTGGCTACTGGAAATATTTCTTAAGATGTTGGACATTAACAGGGAGTTTTTCAGTTTCTCCCTGTAAAGTTTTCAATCGATAAGTTCCCTTAAGATTAGAGCTCATATAAGAAATGGGGACTTCGTTGCCATTATCATTTTTTTGGGTGAGGATTGCAGCATATGAAACATCAGAAGTGAAAGTGTACAAGAGGAATTCCTTTTCAAAATTAGGGCTAACCAAGGTAGGAGCTTCTGTGATGGCCTCCTTAATTTGCTAAAACGATCTCTTAGCTTCATCACTCCACCTATACACAGCATCTTTCTTCATCATCAACTGAATGGGACGCACCATTTCCGCGAAGCCTTAAACAAATTTCCTAATGAAATTAATCTTCCCAAAAAAAGATTGCATTGCTCTTTTATTTGCAGGAAGTTGTTGATCTGAAAATGGGGCACTTAGGCTTCTTGTCTAACTTACAAGAACCTCTCCCACTTCTAAAGCTTTAAATATTCCCAAATCTTATTGATTAACCAATGTGGAATTAAATATGTGCTTGAAATAAGATGTATGCTTATGTTTATTATTGACTATTTATGTGTTTTTAAATCTATTTGCTTGCACTGATACCTATTTAATCTACATTGTCATCTACTCTGTAATTTAATCTCATAAACTAAATTAATTAAATGTTATAAAATAAATAAATCTATATTTATATTTAGTTTACATGATTATACACTTTGTAATTTAATTTTATAAATTAATTATTTTTTACAATATTTGAAAATGCTAATATATAATTTCATCAGACGCTTTTTACTTGAAAATAATAAGCAAAATATAATCTTTAGCAAAAATGGAATAACATAAAACATAATGACTTATATTACATTTGGATCTGCAAGTTCAATTTATAAAAGCCGTTTATAAAAATAATACAATTAATAAAATAAATATAGTATGGGTTGAATATCATTACTAAAAAATTACTAAAAATTAAGAAAAATATAGTATGGTTGAATATCATTACTAAAATTAAGAAATATGAGATTGAATTAATTGATATGGTTTATATATTATATTATTAAAGTATATATTTATATATATATATATATTTATGTGTTTTAATTTTATATATATTAAATTATAAATAATAGTTATTTAAAAAAATAAAAAAAAAAACTTATAATTTAAGAAAATTGAATAATATATAATATATATATATATAATTCATGAAAATGGAAATAATAGAAATAAATAAAAAATAAAAGTTATAATAAAATGAAATAAAATTAAAACAAAAAATTTGTAACTAATAGAAATGGGAAGTTACAAAAAGATACATAATAAGATCTCAACTAATCATCTTACAAATAAATAAATTTAAATAATAATAATAAAATAACAAAAATTGAATTCTAAATGTTAAACTATGGATAAGTGGCATAATATTTTTGTTAAAGACAACGCAGTCAAAGGCAAAACTTAACGTGTAATACCATACTTGCCACATGTATATTAAGAGGCATGGTTATTTAGATTCAATGTGTTGATAGTTATATATTTAGATGAGAGAAGAGAATTGGTAATATATGCATGAAATCTACTTATTTAAGTTGGTAAAGAGCTTTTTATAAATATACACAATTCATTATTGTATTTTAACTGTTAAATGTTTTTGTTTTTTTCAAATATTTTTTCAGTTAATTTTATTTAAAAATTAAGCAGAATTTTTTTGGAATCTTAAATTTTATTTGCATAATATGTAGAAATCCAATGTCTCCAAAAAAATAATAAATCCATTCATACATTCAAAAATATATTTTAAATAATTAAAATTCACATTTAACCAAAAAAAATTATATTCTAAAAAAAACAAAAAACAAAACAAAAAAACAAACAAACAACAACCACCACCATTTAATTAAATAATTAAGCTTCTTTAGTTTCATATTATCTCTATCCATTTCATTTTAAACTTTTATATGAAGATCAAATCACCTCCTTTCAATCAAAATCGGAAACCTAATTAAAAATAAATAAATAAATTATAAAACAAAATATTTGTTTTCAATACCAGATTTTTTTCGCTATTATATAATAATAGCGTAATTAACTAAGGATAATAGTACTTGCAACTTGACATTAAAAGTAACATCTCATGTCAACAACATGATTGCCTCCGATCAGTAGTACTCGCAATTTTGACATCATGTGAAACATGTGAGGTCAGCATTATGTTTAGAGGCTGGTACTTGCAAGTTGAAACATTGGCATTGGATGAAACATGTCATGCCAGTATTATATGTGTAGTGGACATTGACTACTCTTTCTTTTCATTTTCTTACCTTACAGATTATTTAACAATAAATAAAATGTTATAATAGATTACATGGTACATGGCACAAGAAGGCTTTAAAAATACCAATATTAAGATTTTACCATTTTATTTAAATTTTGTTAAAAATTAGCTAACAATAAATAAAATGTTATAATAGAGTACATGGTACATGGTACAAGAAGGCTTTAACAATACCAATATTAGGATTTTACCATTTTATTTAAATTTTGTTAAAGATAGTTTATATTGATGGGGGTTTATATTTGTGAGTTGTTTTATTTGAAGTATTCTTGTTTTAAATATTCAAGATGTTAAGGAAGGTGCACAAAAAAACATCTTGCAAAAGCTTTTATTTATTAGACACATAGCTTTTATCACAAAGATAGTAAATTCCTCCATCTCGTAGCATTTTACAAATTGGCCAATGTCCTCTTTCATTATAAAGCTAACTTATGAGAATTTTCTCTTATTCTAACAACATTGGTTTTCTCTTTTACACTAACTTATAACGAAAAGATACATTTAATTTTCAAGATTAAGTTTAATGACCTCTGTATAATATCTTAATTTTGTCTTATCATGTAGTCCTTTACCCATCATAATTTTTGCTTAACTTTAAATGTAATAGTATCTTTACTAGTTTTAACATTTCACAAAGTAATTTCCACATCTACTTTAACTCTTACCAACATCAATGCACTAGGAAATTCAAGAGAAAAGATACCAGTATGTTGCAATAAATTTCATCCCTATAGGGAAATCTTATCACATTGTATATAACATATCTAAAAATACTTATGATAACAATAAAAGCAATGACAAATATCCCTTGATATTCTTCAATTATAATGTTAAATCACTTAAGACATACACCTTTAACTAATGTTAATTCAACAAGAGATATAGTGCTAGAAATTACAAACCATGAAGAATATAGATGATTGAAATCAAACATGCAATTTACACAATTACTCGACAATTAGAAATCATTAATATGCATAAAGATGAATTTCATGTAAATAAAATAGCCTTATCACAAGGCTAGTAAAATCCTCTAGCTCTCCAAAACCATAGCTAGGGAAAACTAAGAAAACCCTAGCTCACACTGTAGAGATCCTGTAAATATGCATCACATAAGCATGCCCTCCAAGGTGAGACATCTTCTCTTCTTCTTCTTTTCACTAGTGAAACCTCGGGTTTCGTCTCAAAACCATAATCTCCAAATACCCAAATGATGAAAACCATTATCCTCATCTTCAAGATGCTTTAAGAAGGTCAAGAAACCCTACTGGCCCCAATAGAGAGAGAGAGAGAGAAAGAGAGAGAGAGAGAGAGAGTACATGAGAAGATCCAAGAGAGGGAGGAGAAGTGGTGCATTCCTCTTGGTCACATCTCTACAGAAGAACAAACAAGAATTAATGAATGAGTGAGGGAATCACTTCTTCCTTTATATATATGAGAGTTAAGGGAGATCACAACAATATATATTTGGGTCAATGCCCTTATAAGCAATTTACAATAACACATGTAGCCTCACACATTTGGAGCAGTGTACTCTAAAACTACACATGTCAAGCTCAAAGAGGATGTCTTCCACAAGCAAGGCTCCAAACATAATGGTGTTCCATGAGGTGTCTCCACCACTCCTAAAAATGTAGTAACTCAAGTACATTAGCAAAATCCTACAAAGACACCAACAATCCTCCTAATTCATCTACTCCACTAGGCCCATTGGCCCTTGCATGAACATTATTTCAATCCAAGCATCCTTGAGCCAACTCCAAGCATTCCAAATCTACACAATGTTGTTTAGGGTCCAATGCCCTAATATGCCCCTCCTCTTATGTACGATGTTCTACAAGCAAGAAATTTCCTCCATGTGAGCAATCATGTAGGATGTCATCCAAGTTGTTAGGAGATCTCTAATGCCATAGGCAAGATTATCAAACAAGCACCCAAATGAAGTCATGCAACCACTGAGTAATCCGAGTCTAATGTGAAAATATATCATAAGCCATATCTCATGTGTAAATCCATCATATACCATTTAATAGTTGAACCATACACCATGTACCCCAAATCACATGAAGCACCCCCAAACATGGTGCAAACACTTTCGAAGTATCCTTAAAAGCTAAGATTAAGTAAACTCAACTCCCTTGAATTCATAGGTATGCCTTATTTTCTTTCTCTCTAAAGAACCATACCTTGGCAACCATGGTTCAAGCATGTATAATTGACTAGTCTATTGGTGATTTAATGTTTTCCCTTTCAAACATTAAAGACATCCTTAGAGATAGGGATACTAGCTTGAGGGGTTGATCCTAATGACATTATTTGTCCTCACTAGATGGTTGGAGTGTTTTATCTCCTCCATGATCTGCTAGTGTCAACTGATATAATAACCTTGGATAGAGAAGTGCCATGGAGCACTAACAATACTGCAATCATTGGCTTGTCATTTGCAAGTTTAAATGTTTAACAAAGAGACTTTGTTAGTGTGAGAGAGTGATAGCAATCACTGAAGGAATTGTGACATCATCAACATCACAATAGACAAAGTGGAAAGTTGGATTTGTGGCAAAGAATTCACTTAGCAATTAGGTTAGAAACTAATTTGCTTTGGAAATGGGAAGCCAATTGCTTATTTTGAGGGAATGGGAGACTGAAAACTGAGCCTCCATATCCATTCTTACGAGAAAGTTGGAAATTACATCCACCTTAACATCTTTGAAAGCTTTGGTTGGGTGCATAGAGGTTCACTTAATGTCCTTTCAAAGGTCTTACTTTCCCACTCCCCCTTCAACCCTAGCATTAACCATTGTTTGTGGCCTTCTTTATCAACACTTAAGAGTTGGTGAATGTCTACGTTATGAATTTTAGTGTAGTTATTAATATTGTTTCTCGCCCTGTCATTATTGAAGATGAAGATCGAGTGATCTAGGTGGATTTTACTGCAAAAGCACTTAATAAGTATTAAACTATATTCAAGTGATCTAGGTGGATTTTGCCACTAAAACCCTTAGTAAGTATTAGACTATTTTTTTCCTTTTTTCATATATTTCTTTGAATACTTTGTCGATTAGTATTGTTATTGAAACAATTTATTAAGCGACATACTTACAAACTTTTTTAGTTTGAAAAACTAAGTAGTCCTTCGCATCATTTTTTAAAAAACTTGTGTTATTTGTGAACTTCATTATTTCATTATCGAGAAATGTGTTTTTAAGTTTTTATGTTATACAATTTGGTCATGCCCTTTTTAATATCAAATCTACCTATTAATGAGATAAAAATCAGACTTGAATTGAAAAAGAAGGAGTTTCAGCTCACAGGTGAGTACTGCACCTGGAGACTGCACTCAAACAAAGAGAACTCTCTCCGTACACTCTTCATTCATCAAATGAGTAATTACATCATTAAGTACATTACTAGAGATCATGAAGTTGCAACTAAACTCCTAAACTCTAGGAACAAATCCTAAACTAAGGAGATACATTACAACTTGTGTAACCATTTCTCCATTAATACAAAATAATATTAATTATTTTCAACTCCCCCCTTTAATGGAGAAAGGATTATCCTGAACTCCTAGCATCCCTCTAAACAATTCAAACTTTACACGCCCAAGAGGCTTAGTAAAAATATCAGCCATGTTATCACAAGTTTTACAATATTCAATACATATCTCTTTTGACTGTTGTTTCTCTCGAACAAAATGAGCCTGTCTTTCCATACCTCCAATCCCAAGCAATAATGAAGATTTCCGAGATCTTTCATCTCAAACACTTGTGACATCTACTGTTTGATTTCTTTGATCAGATTGTTAGCATTCCCTGTTATGATCATATCATCTACATAAAAAGAAATCAAAATAATTTGCCTCTGTTTATTAAACTTGGTATACAGATTTGGATCGTTCAAGCTCCTATGAAAGCCATGTTGTACAAAAAATGAGTCAATTTTCTCATACCACGACCTGGGTGCCTGTTTTAAACCATAAAGTGCCTTTTTCAATTTACACACAAGATATTCCTGCCCCTTTATCACACAACCTTCAGGCTATACTAAATAAATTTCTTCCTTCAAGTCACCATTCAGAGATGCAGACTTAACATCTAGCTGGTATAACTGCCATTTGTGTTTTGTTGCTAAGGAAATTAGCATTCTAATGGTGTTTAATTTGACTACAGGAGAAAAGGTGTCATCGAAATCTATTCCCTCTTGCTGTGAGTAACCCTTTGCTACCAGTCTAGCTTTAAGTTTCTCTATACTCCCATCTGCATTTATTTTTGGTTTATACAGCCATTTGCATCCTATGGGGGTTTTACCTTCAGGCAATTCAACCAAATCCCAAGTATGGTTTCTGTTTATTGATTCTATTTCCTCATACATTGCAACCCTCCATGCATCAGATTTACTTGCTTCCTCATAATTTGCAGGTTCTACAATGTTTAAAAACTTTGACATTAATGCATAGTCTTTCAATTTAGAAGGTAATCGAGTCTTCCTACTTGATCTCCTTGGTAGGGGACTTACCTCAAATCTGTCTATTTCAGCCTTTTCTGGGCTTGCATCCTTGATTACATTACCTGTTACTTCTTCTTCTTGTATCTGCTCTTGCTCTTCATCTTCCTCACTGTTTTCTTCCATTAGCAATGGAATGTGCCAATCACTGTTAGTGTCATCCTTTGCTTGTTCAACCTGTTCATGAAATATGACATCTCTGCTTACAGAAACCTTATGAGTCACATGATTAAATAACTTATATGCCTTGAACTCAGTGCCATATCCAACAAACATACATTTCAGGGCTTTGGGATCTAACTTCTTCCTATCTGCCTTAGGTATATGAGCATAAGCTTTTGACCCAAATATTCTTAAGTGACTCACTGCTGGTTTGAATCCAAACAATGCTTCATTCACCATTTGTTGCACAGTCTTTCCTTCAAGGAAATCACGCTGGATAAGCCATAAAGGCTTTGCAGGTTGGAAAGCAATATCGCGTCCCTTCACTCTACCATAAAATTCTTGTGCAAGCTCAACAGCAAAGGATAGTCGAGATATATCTGCTTCACGGACCGTTTCAGGCAGATTGTAGATGAGAATAGAATTCATGATTGTCGCTAGAGCAAATATCCGGTCATCATAGACATTTGATTTTCCAACGCTTTCAAAACCTTCCGTATCAAGAAATAAAATAGATGTCCTCACTCCTCCAATATCCATTTCTAGTGGTTTACCCCAAACCCAAATACCTTTTGTTTTCGTGTCACGCATATGCCCAACACCAAAACCTTCTTCACAAGAAAGAGATAGAAGCTGATTGAGAAGAAATGATTTTCCAGAACGGTATGGACCAATGACCACAATTGCCGCAATAGGAGTTTCTAACTTTGAAACTGCATCTAGCCCACCCTTTGCAAGAATTAGTTTTGTATGCCCAGAGTCTGGCTTTATAATAGGTAGCGCTCGGTGATCATAGGAGCCTTCTCCTTCGTGCTGTGAAAGAGTGGACGAGCATCCTAACCAACATGTAGTTAATAATAATAGTAGCAATGACCATACATGGTGACGCCCATATGCCATTCTGCTTCTTCCGCTGCTATCTCATCTGTCTACGATCCTAACTCAATTTCAAACCCACAAGTGCACTCGGGTCTCTCTGAGATCTGGCCTGCTAACTAGTTCCCGGGTCACGTTATCCACACAAATGCTCTAGGTTACATGCGATACACCACGCTTCTGCTGCGCCACTCTGATCCTCTGATGTATAAGTCTTCAATGAGCCACCACCGGGCGAGTCCGATCTGTTGCCACCAAACAGATCAGGAACTCCAATGTGCCACCACTGGGCAAATCTGATTTGCTGCTACCAAACAGATCAGGAACTCCAATGTGCCACCACCGGGCAAATCTGATCTGTTGCCACCAAACAGATCAGGAACTCCAATGCGCCACCACCGGGCAAATCCGATCTGCTGCCACCAAACAGATCAGGAACTCTAATGCGCCACCACCAGAAAAATCCGATCTATTGTCACCGAGCAGATCAAGAACTCCAATGCACCACCACCGAGAAAATCCGATCTGCTGCCACCAAACAGATCAGGAACTCAAATGCGCCACCACCAGGCAAATCTTATCTGCTGCCATCGAACAGATCAAGAACTCCAATGCGCCACCACCGGGCAAATCCGATCTGTTGCCACCGAACAGATCACGAACTCCAATGTGCCACCACCGGGCAATTTCGATCTATTGCCACCGAGCAGATCAGGAACTCCAATGTACCACCACTGAGCAGATCTGAAATTTCAAAGTGCCACCATCGGGCAAGGCCGATCCACAAAAAATTGCAGATTTTCCAAAGAGAAAGAGGCTAGCGCTTCTCGACGGCGAAAGACCCGCGCCAAAAACAAGATCGACGCGTCTTTCGAAATTGGCACGATTAAGGCTTGCTTTTCCGTGCCAATAGCAATTTTTGGCTCGTTGGCATGATTATCACCCTCAAAACCGCGCCAAGTGGCGTGACTGTTCCTTAATAAACCGCGCCAACCCTTTGTTTCGCTCAAAAATGTTGTGATTGTTAGCGACGAAACCGTGCCAACCCTTTCTTTTGCTCAGAGATGATCAGTCATCTGAGACCTGTGCTACAGGTGTTACTGCAGTCCACTTGATTCTATGAATGCTTCTATATACACTACCGCCACTACAGTTCTGTAATCAATGATGCATCCTAAAAAAAAAATTAAGGTTGTCCCTACTCTGTGCTCTGATACCAAGATAAAAATCAGACTTGAATTGAAAAAGAAGGAGTTGCAGCTCACAGGTGAGTATTGCACCCGGAGACTACACTCAAATAAAGAGAACTCTCTCCGTACACTCTTCATTCATCAAATGAGTAATTACATCATTAAGTACATTACTAGAGATCAAGAAGTTGCAACTAAACTCCTAAACTCTAGGAACAAATCCTAAACTAAAGAGATACGTTACAACTTGTGTAACCATTTCTCCATTAATACAAAATAATATTAATTATTTTCAACTTAATGTGATAAAAATATATCTCAATATGTAGATTAACGTCTATTTAGCAATATCCATTAAATGCAAAGTACCAATGAAATAAATTGTCAGAAAACAAATTTAAAAAACACTTAAACAAGAAATAATTAAATGAGTTTTAAAGTAATTTCCTTCTTTACCAATATCTTAATGGATGAATCTAAAATTCATTGGAGATATAATGGATACTGAGAAATGAAAATTGATAAATATCCACTTGAAATCCAATGAATTAACTAATGCTAGTAGTGCTTGCAACTTTGACATTAGGTGTAACATCTCGCCATCATTAGGTGTAACATCTGTCCATCATGAGCAACAAATCTTATAATAGAGTACATAATACATCACATCAAAAAACTTTAACAATACTAATGCTTATAATATTTGGAAGTTGTAATATTTGGAAGTTGTTTTATTTGAAGTATTCTTGTTTTAAATATTCACGATGTACTCAAACATGTAAAGTGTTAAAGTGCTCAAGGGACATGTTGCTATTTTTACTTTTATTTTTAGTTGGGATAGAGAGAATTTTATATAATTTTTATTTTATTATAATGTATTATTAAAAACATTAAATTTAATAATAATAATATAATTGGAAATGGTTTTTTTAATAATTTTAGTTTATAAAATTTTAAAATAATAAAATTAATTAATTTGTTTTAAATTTGTTTTATTATTTTTAAAAAGATTAATAAAAAATCTAATTTTTCATTATGTAAAAGGTTGGTTTCTTTGTTTTGTTTTTTTGGCTTGAATTACTAGTATTTGAATTTTGAATGTTATGATTTGTATAATGTTTTATAATAAGAAAATTGGTAATTAAGATTGAGAATTAAGATGTGTTTTATATACTATTAGAAATTAGAAAGTTAAAATTGTCATAAACATCTTGAAATTGAAATTTCATATAGATATATACAAAAATAATATTCTCCATCTTTTAAATATTATAAACATATCGTATTCTTTCATCTCATAGTATTTTATAAATTGTCCAACATGTTATTTTACTATGAAATTATTTTATGATAATATGTTTTTATTTTACAATATTAATTTTCTTTTTTTACGCTAACTGTAACAAAAAATACATTTAATTAAAATTAATAATCTCTTTATAATATTTCAATATTAATAAATATTTAATAATATAATAATATTTTAATAATTTCAAAATTTTATAAATAATTTCATATATATTTTAAAATAATTTAACTAAAATTTAATATTATTATTATTATTTAAATTTTGTACATAGTACCATAAACTGATATGTTCAAGCTTTAGAGATGATTAAGACTCCAACCTAACTTTCGTAAAGCCACTGCCATTGAATAAGACAAATTGATTAAAGTAAGTACGCACATTTAAAAGTTATGAGGAGATTGCGAGTACATTGAATCGGGTAAAGAAACGCACGAGGCACAAGGTGTGTATGTATTTCTTCGGCCATATTTAATTTAAAATTAAAAATAAATTATTTATTAAAAAAGGAAAGTTACTTTTGAGGAATTTTATTAATGTTAGTTTGGAATATGTTTTAAAATTGTTCTTGTTGGTTAAGAGTTAGTTTTTTAGTGATTAATTATAATTCAGAAGTTTAAACGTTAAAATTAAAGACATTAAAACAACTTATTTCATGACACATTTCAGTTGTCATTATTAAAAAGAATCAAAAAAATTAACTAATTTATATATATTTTAAATTATATAATTATTATTAATTATAAAAAGAATTAATTAGAGATAGGCATCTCTATTTTGGAATAGGGCTTCATAATTTTAATTTAATTATCAATAATTATTAAGTGGATAGTAAAGATTTAACCTTCATGGAATATTATTAGGAATAATAACAAATCAAACATTGATATTTATCTCAAAATCAGTTATCTCTTTTTGTTATTTTAATTAAATTAGTTAATTAAAAAAAGTCTATGAAGATGAGTTATGGTTTTTGACATATGATATTAGTAATCCAATGTATTGTAACGAAACATACTTATAAGTTACAAAGGGTGTGAACCTTCATGCTCCAAAAGCTTGTTACATATATATTTAACTCATATATCAATTCTTTTTATATAATAATTATAATAATAAGTTATACTTTTAGTTATTTTTTATGATCTTATTAATCTTGGCAATGTGAGATGTATTATGAGGTGTCAGGTAAGTGTTTTGATGCCTATTGGTGTTTATCGGTCATTTAATTACACATATAAGTTTGTCTATTTTGGAATAAAGTTTTCACAATTTTAATTTATTTATCAATAATTATTAAGTGGATGGTAGGGATTTAACCACCACATAATATTTTAGAATATTTTTAGCTCTCTAGCCTAGTATGGAAGAGATGTTGTAATTTTATGTAAACGTTTTGACTCAAATTAAAAATAATGGAAATTGGAGAGATCAACTTATTTAAAATTAAATAAATTTTTTTTTTTATAACAAACTAATGCTTATAAATATTTTTATGGTAGTTCAGGTAAAATTAGATAATAGAGCTAATTTACCATTGGGCTCCAAGTTTTGACAACCCATGGTTTTGTCAATGGTACTGTTATGTAATATAGCTTATTTAAGGACATGAAAACTCCTTTGTAATTTTCGTTTGGGATGACCATGAATGATCGTTGTATATATATATGTATATATATATCAAACGACCTAGATTGATCTTAATTTTGAATCTATCAAGCACCGAGAAGGATCAAATCTCTCTAGGTGCAAAACTTCTTCAAATTTTGGTCTCAAAAAAGAGGATTGCGCCTTGAGAGATTTGATCCCTCTTAGGCTTGATAGATCTGGAGTTAAGATAGATAGATCTAGGTTGGTTAGTAGTGTTCAGAAGTCAAAGGTTGATATTTTGTTAAGATCATGATTGTCATTACACCAAAACCCACAAGTGTTAGTAAACGGAAGCATCACCATAGTTAACAGATCCTTGAAAGGTGGTCAAGCACATGTCATGAAACATACAGGAAGCATTGCCAAGTCCAGCAATCTCCCCCCTAGCGTGAGCTAAGGGTGTTTCAAACTCGATCATTGACAAGTCCAACAATCTCCCCTCTAGCGTGAGCTAAGGGCGTTTCAAACTCGAGATATCATTGTTGTTACACCAAAATCCACAAGTGTCAATAAATAGACGCATTGCTAGAGTTAACAAATCCTCGGGAGGCATTTAAACACATGTCATGAAACATACGAGGAGTGCTGCTAAGTCCAACAGATATATCTCCAAAGTAGCTATGTTCTTTTTTTCCTTTTAATTGAATTGATTAATTAAAAAATATGTCATATAAACAAGTGTGATATAAAAAGAGTTATGGTTTTTTCGGGCATGTTGTATTGATAAGCCATAATATTGCCCCATGGTATTAAACAAATCGTATTCATGGTAAAATGAGGATGAAACTCCATGGTTACTCCATTTTTTTTTTTGTATATGTGTTTAACTTATACATTAATTCTTAATAATAACAATAATAATAACAATAATAATAATGTAGTTATTATTTAATTAATTTTTATGATTAAATTTTAGCAATGTGAGATTTATCATAAAGTGTTTTGATGATTTATCATGAATTGATGCCTACTAGATTTTACTAGTCATTTAATTTGTACGGGTGTGCTAGTTTGTGTGGTTTGCACTTGCATACGAGTTAAATGTATATACATTTAAGAAAACATGTAACAACATTCTTAACCATGGAGATCCACTCCACTTTAAAGAGGCTTAGTTATAATACCATGCTTTGCTAATACCACATGCTCAAAAAAACCATAACTCATGTTCATATGATATTTTTTTTAATTAATTAATTTAATTAAAATGGCACAAAAAGTATAATTACTTTTGAGATAAACCTCAACCTTTGAATTGTGACTACTATTAATAATATTCTAAAATATTCTATGGATGTTATATCTCTACCATTCATCTAAATATTATTCTAAAATAAACATGTCTATTATCATAATAAATTAAAATTTTGGAATCCATACCCCAAAACAAATATGCTTATCATACAAATATTTAGAAATTAAGATTTTATATAAATATATACTTAAAAAAATCAAATATCATTTTCCCTTATTTTTATAATAAAAAAGTGTTAAATTCCTTCATCTCTGGTTACATTCTTAGTTTCACAATAAATCTAACGAAAAAATGTTCTAATCTAATAATGTTAATTTTCTTTTTTATACTAACTTATAACAACAACAAAAATTTGGTTTTCAACATTATTTTGTCTTTTATCTCTTTGTTTATTCTATCATAATTTTTGCGTAATGTTATAATATTTTTACGTCATGTTATAATATTTTAAATAGTTTCGATAATTTAGACAATAAATTTTCACATTATTTTGTAATAATATTTTTAATAGTTTGAATATTTTACAAATAAATTGTCACATTCTTAAAATATTATAATATTTTTAATAGTTTCAATATTTTACCACAATAAGTTTTTCAACACTTTATTTTTATAATATTTTTAATGAGTTTTAATATTTTAAAAAACTTTTTACATTTATTTTATAATATTTTAGTTAAAACTTAATTTTTTCAGGTCAATAATATTTAAACAATATATAGTTTTTACTCAATTTTAAGAGACTTTTTATTTTTCATATTAGTTATTTTATGTTTATGTGTTATTGTTTGGAGGCACTCTACAACCTAGTATGACAACAATAATTGTAAAAATATTATAAATCAATTATGTAATGTAATGTTATGTTGATTTGGTCAAAATTTAAGTCATCGTAAAAGTATACTATATAATCTCTGTTGGAATTTTGGACCATGAATATGTTATCTCTTCTCTCTCAATATATATTATATATATATATATAGTATAAGGCCTACTCAAATAATTTTATAATATATATATATATATATATATTATATATTATATATAATCTTAAGAGAGTAATGTCTTGAGTTATCTAGATTTCTAGCCACCAAGATTGATTAAATTTATCAAGGTGTAAATATTTCCTCAAATTTTGCACTCAAAAAAGAGATTTGCACCTTAAGAGATTTAATCCCTCTCAACACTTATAACTTTGAAATTAAGATCGATGTAAACTAGTCTAATTATAAAAATATTCTTAATAAAAAAAATATTTTTTTTATAAAATAAATACCCTTTGATCAAACTTTGGTGGTGATTAAGACTAAAATCTAGCTTTCTTAAAGCGATTGTCATTGAATAAGACAAATTACCTTTCTTTAATTGGGAAGACAAATTGATTGAAGTGAGGATGCACATTTAAGAGTTATGAGGAGATTGCATGTGCATTGAATTAGGGAAAAGAAACATACAAAATGAGTTATGAGGAGATTGCATGTGAATTGAATTAGGGAAAAGAAACATGCAAAATGAGTTATGAGGAGATGGCATGTGCATTGAATAGGGAAAAGAAACATGCAAAAGGAATGTGCACCACTCACAAAGGGCGTATGCATTTCTTTGTCCTTTATTTTAAATTAAAAATTATTTGTTTATCTTTAAAAAATAGAAAGACATGTATGTGTCAAGGATATTTCATAAATGTTTTTCTCATATTATATTTAAATTCATGAAAATATATCATTTATTTTGTAAATTTCATCAGTAGATTTCTATTAATAGCAAAAAAGAAGATTACATAGATATAACTTGGTAATCTTGCTGACTATCCAGAAGACTGTGAGACAGTCTTGTAAGCAAAAGGAAACTAACTGTAAAAACCTTATAGTGGCAAAAAAAAAACAAATTATACTGCCAAGTCCAAGAGAAACAACGAGTAGATAGCTACCAATAGCTAGTGGGAAAAAAACCAGTAGATAGCTACCAACATCTATTAAGTACATCATAATAAAAATATGCAAAAAGACATAAAAACATAATGGACATGTTAGTCCAAGATAATGACTGGAGAAAGTGGAGGAAAGTGTGCATCTAAAGAGTTCAGAGACGGAACATTTTTTAAAAGAGGAGCATTGATGATTGTGGCATTCTCTTGATGGTCATTTAATTAACTGTTTGAGTCAGAAACCATATATTTTTCCACACGACTTAATCTGGCCATGATATCATCAAAGTCGTATATGATGTCCCTCATAATTCTTTTTATATCCTCTTGTCCAGCAAAAAGCTTATAATTTTTAACTTGTTTGTCCCGTATAACCATACTTAGCAATGTTTCCATTTGTCGGTGAGTAGTGATGGAGTGGAGGAAGTGCAATCTTGTTTTCCTGAACTTTCCAGGATCAGGAACCCATTTCAGAGAGCTACTATTAATTTCAAAATCAGAATGATATATCTGGTCTCCAAACTCCTTTACTTCTAACTATAAAACCTCCTTTTGAATTTTTAAAGGAACTAAATAAAAAAACGTGGCTACCGATTCCTCAGTGCCTGAAGGAGGAGTTGTCCGAAGCGTCACCTCGATGACCAAGAAGCCTTTGCCATGGAGCCATCTCCATCGAGAACCTGCCAAGAAAACAAAGAATCAAGAGTCAAAGCAAGTGGTAGAGGACCCAACTACAAGCCTTACTAGAAGGACTAAACCTATGAAAGAAGTGACACTGAAATAACTTTGAAAATTGACTCTCGAATAAAAATACCATTGAAAGAAAAAAACCCCCAAAGTTTTGAGGAACAAAAAGAGACATGATGTTTCAAAGGAAGAAATGCCTTCACGTCGGTAAACTAGGAGTAGGATGGAGATTTTCTTCCAACCAGAGAAGACTCCCTGAGTCCAAAATTATGAATACACATAGCCGGATACACTCACTAAGTCCCAAGAAATAAGATAAATAGAATTGAACGAAGTGGTATTGCTTGGATAAAACAAAGGGTAAGAGAGGGTAGCGTGCCTATCAAAATCAGACTAAGAAAGTACCTTAAAACCAAACTCCACTAACCCACATTGGGCAATGAAAATAAATGTTCGTCAAGTCAGAATTCTGGGAGGTCACTGAAGGAAGAACTGCAACCAGTTCAAAATAGGGCCTTGACCTAGAACTATGTAGAAATAGTACAAAAAACATTGACAACATAGGTGAAACAAAATGTGAGACCAACGTAAATGCCCATAATACACAGTCAAGGGAATTAGGGTTACACAAGATGCAAGATTGAAGAGCTTCGAACTAAAAAGTGAGGTTGACAAAGGGTTTGAAGGCACTACTTATCCAACCAGGATGACAGTGAAACCTTTTAAAGATTGAAACATAACCATGCACCTACCCTCTACGGTAGGATAACATCAAAGTCATAATACCCAAATTTTCGCCACCTCGGGCTGATGAAAAGTTGCGTATAAATATCAGACTGTGTAAGATCACAAGAATCACAATTAAAACATGGATCCTACATGATCCTTATTATATCTAGGTGTAATGTAGACTTCCCAGTTTTACAATCCCAAACAATGATGAGGAGTGATGTCATAAATGGACATTCCCTCATTGATAGTATGAAGGCCTATAACAACCAATCTGCCATGGGGACAAATATCCATGCCTACACAAGCAAGGGAGGAATTGTTGACTAAGACAAAAATATGGAGAGCAACCTTAACCTTATTCATGTGGCATTTAAGGTGACTGAACCCAGGTTGGTGTCTCCCATGGTGAAAGCTCTCGGCATGCCACGCGCTACCCTTGTTATGCCATGTGGAGAGGCCATATCTTGCCTCAAGGGTTGCCACCTCCCACCCCACACAAAATCCTCTCATTCGAATGATATCTTTTGCTAGAACACGGTTTCTAGAAAGACCCATCATGCCGATAATACCCCTATGTTCCATGTTATCATAAGGACCTTGGAGCACCCCCATTGTGGAAATGAAGTTCAGGTCTGTATTTATCCTAGTTTACCTTGATAAGGATCTCCTGGAAGCCTTTTCAATTAAACAATTAAGACCATGACACGTCAATGGATATGTATCCACCTGAACTATGCCAATTTTCCAGGGCATCTACCACCTTATTCCCATCCTGCTGCATGTTCTTGGTAATCACATAATCAAATTTAATCAACAATGTTTTCATACAAGTTACCACTTCCTGTAAGTGCCAAGACTGAATGTCTTTGTCCAACGAATAACCTGCTAATATCTTGTTTATGTAACTAATCACTAATTTAGAATCCTTGTGGATCTGAATCAACCGGAATCCTTCCATAACTGTTATTTGAAGCCCTCTCTCCAATGTTGTAAGTTCTGTTAAATTATGTGTAGCTGCCCCAAATGAGAAAGCATATGCATGGATTAGATCAAAATTATCATCTTTGAGAATGCCTCCCAGTCCATTGTCTCTAGGGTTTCCCTTTGAAGCCCCATCAAAACTTAGTGCAATAAAATCTTTAGGAGGAGGAGAGAATGTTGTTTCAATAGAGGTTTTTGTTTTACTCAACCTAAGAGGGTAGATTGAGGGAAATAGATATTGAATACCCAGTCTCTTGCAGATCGAGGTCTCGTATTCATTGACTGGTTCATCCTATATTTCAAAGTGGAACACCAACATTGTCTCTCTGATATTCTTGATTATAGTGTCTTGTGAAATTTCAATGGGCCTAAATTTGCCTTCAAAAATTCGTAGATTCCTCTTGTTCCATAGTGTAAACCCCAGAGTTAGAAGCCAAGATTTCATTGTAATCATATGCTTGAATTTCCTCCAAAACCAATTTACAGTCTATGTATTTAGATTGATTGGATGAGATAAGACTAGAAAAATTTGTTGGGTGTGGAGCTTGATTATCTTCTTTATTCATAGGTATCGTCGTGTTGGACCCCAGTTTGTAACGGGGCAACAACACGACCTCTTTGATTGCGGTCAGGGGGGGCAATGACAATTTTATGAGCCCCCTTGGCGGGGGTTCGGGTGTAGCGCCCCTGAAGCTAAAAATAGATGTAAAATTGCCTTGTAAAATATTGTAATTTCGTAGTCAATCTAAGTCGTTCATGAGGCAGATGATCTGACAGTAGAAGTTATGTTTAATTTAGGGTTTTTTTCCTAGAAGTTAACCTCTCACTATATATGAGGGAATTTTATTGCGCCTATGTATATGTGTATTCTCAACGAGAAAGAGAGAGGAGATTGTGTGAGAGCGAAGAGGAAATTATAAAGGATTTGTTGTTGGTTGTATCTCTTCATTTTGGTAGATAATATAAAGGAAGGTCTTGTTTTTTCTCTGTGGACATAACCCAAATTGGGTGAACCACGTATATTTGTGTCTCTCTTGTTTTATGTGTTTGTGTTTTTGCAATATTGTATGTGTTCCATTTCTCTGTAATATATAATTTTCTAACAACCGGTATCAGAGCCAAAGGTATATTTGGCTGATAAAATCACAAGAGAAACGGGTTCCTGGTTCGAGTGGGAGCGATGGCGGAAGATGGTAGGTTTAGGGTCGAGAATTTACTGGCCAAAATTACCAGCCATGGAAGATGAAAATGGAATATTATCCGCATTAGAAATATCTGCACCTACCATTGAGTGGAAAAACAAAGAAGTCGACACGTATGACATACACAGAATGAGAGATTCTCGATAGGAAGGCACTTGGTAAAACACAGTTGTGCCTGGCAGCATCGGTAGCCTTTAATATTTCAAAGAAAATGATGATAGAGTGTTTAATGTCGACATTTGGCAAAACTATATGAAAAACCCTCGACCTCAACTAAGGTATTTCTTACTAAGCATTTATTTAATATGAAGATGTCAGAAGGTAGATCTATTTCTGATCATATAACTGAATTTAATATGGTTACTAGTTAATTATGTTTTGTAGGGGTAAATTTTAATGATGAAGTTAGGGCTATGTTATTTTTTTGCTCATTGTGAGAAAGTTAAAATGGTTTTGTTACGGCCATTAGTAACTCTGTCTCTGGATCTAGTACTTTAAAGTTTGATGATGTTGTCGGTGAAAACCTTAGCGAGGAAATGCAACGGAAAAGCTTCGGTGAGACATCAAGTAATGCTTTGACTACAAAGACTAGGGGAAGAAAAATGGAAATATGAAAGAGCACAGGATATCATAGTAAGTCAAGGAAAGGTAGATCCAAGTCCATATTGGGGATAGTATGCTAGAAATGTAGAAATAAAGGACACCTGAAGAAAGACTGTAAGTCTCGGAAGGGAAAAGAAGGAGACACACAACAAGAAAACAATCCTGAAGTGAATGTGACAGGTGATGTGTTGCAATATGCTTTGATTCTTTCATTAGAAAATATTATTGATGTCTGGGTGGTAGATTTAGGGGCCTCGTTCCATGCCACACATAATAGGAAACATTTTCATGATTATGTTCAAGAAGATTTTGTACAGGTTCGTTTGGGTGATGATAAACCTTGTCAAATCATTGGAATGGGTAAAGTTTTCATAAAACAACAAAATAGAAACCAATGGCTATTGAAGGAGGTAAGGCATGTTCCATATCTGAAGAAAATCTAATTTCAACGGCGCAATTGGGAGGTGAAGGTTGTGTAACTACTTTTACAGATAAAAATTGGAAGGTCATTGAAGGAGCCGTGGTAGTAACAAAATGAGAAAAGGTTGGTACATTGTATTTATGAAATGATATTTCTAATTTTGTTAATGATTTAACCTCCACAGGAGCATATACAACATTGTGGCTTCATAGGCTCAAGCACATGAGTGAAGGGGATGCAGATTCTTCGCTCAAGAAATTTGGTGCCAAGTGTTAGGCTCATATATTTTATAGGATGACTTGATTGTAGCTGTAATTTTGTATATGAGATGTTGTAAATAATCTTCCATTTTGCAAATTTATTTCGTAAAGAAAAATAGAAAAGAAAAGAAAAGAAAAGAAAAGAAAAGAAAGGGGATATATAAAAAATATATATGTGAAAAGAACAAAAAATCAAAATACAAAAAAAGAAGAAAAAGAATGAAAATACCCCATAAAAAATATGAATGCAAGTGAGAAAGTCAAAGTTCCACTCAAAAATAAATAAAAATTTGCATTAGAAGTACTTTAGAGAATTTTCAATAAAGTGTGCAGTTTGTTTAAATGCCACAATGAATTAGGAGAAATAGATTAGTTAGTTTAATCACACTATTTAAACATGATTAGACTAGATTAAATTAAATTAGTTTAGGTTAGTGAATAATCAACCATACAACTTAATCATGGTTGAATTATATTAGTTAGAATAAAAAATAAATAACCACAGTGTTAAGTGTGGTTAATTGAGATTTAATGTTAAGTTTAATTGCTTATTTCATCACATTTTCAAAGTTGTGAATAAAGTTTTTCATATGACACATTTTGTCATTACTCAATAAAGGTGAGGCACACCTTCCAACGACCCCTATCCACCCCGCTCGGATCAATGGTGGGGGATCGTATTCGCCCACCCCAAGCCCCTCGAAGGTTTAATCGGCGGGGGGGGGGGGGTCTGAAAAGGTGGTAAGCTTTAGTGGTGTGGCAGCTCCAGGATATTTTTCACCCCCCCTGCTTACTCCAGCTTACCACTCTGACCCCCCTCCGAAAAATGCCATCCTGCTTTTCCCGCGTCACTTACATCCTGCCATGTGGACTCCCCCATCCCCACCTTACTCCCATGTCATTCTATATTCCTCCACTCCCTGTCTGCCACCTCATACCTACGGACCCCACTCCCCTTCCGCTAAAGCCCTCTCCTGCCACCACATCAACATTCTCATTGTTAATTAATGCCTGCCCATTTCCCATGACAATGGACCCGCTCCATTGTAACGGTAAATCAACAATGGTAAACAAAAACTTTTACTTGTTCAATTGAAAGAAAAGCAATATAGATGCAAGGACTAAAAATAAAATGCACGCAGTAGCAAACTAAGAACTTGACTTGATGAGTAGACAAACAGTTGAATGCGATGACCTAGATTCCCTAGGGACAAAAACCATCCAAAAACTCAAAAAATCAAGTAAGGTGAACTCAAAACAATCAAGCAAACAAATCAAGCTAATGGAACTTTCTAGCCAGGGAGAACACAGGGAAACAAGCCAAAAAATAGAGCTTATGAGGGTATGACACACAAGCAATGATTCAAGAGAAACCCTAATCTTAACCTACAATAATCAGCACTAGTGCTTAACTGACAACAGGCACCACAAAGGGGTACGGCACAACTGTTTAAGAGTAAATCGTTCTAGTTAGCATGACTATCAAAAAATAAATAACATTGATCGAGGATTTCAAGGAAAAAATAAAAAATTTCAGAGATAAAAATTAGACCTGTCACTCTAAATTCAAGACTCTAGGCAACAGACGCACTAGAAAACCAAAAAGAAAGAGTGATACGACAAAATTCAACACAAATCATGAAATGCAAACAATCCAAAGAGAGGGATGGATCCCCAATGGAGTCGCAAATTTGTGGAGTAGGTAAATCTCCTCTACGGATAGAGGTGATCCCTCTAGCCCAAGAATGGGTCTAGCCGCAAACAGAACAATCTAATGTAAACTTCCTTATATTAGAATCGAATAAGAGGGCCTGCCTCATATAGCGCTAATCTACTTGATGTTGATCTTGCTTCCTTGCTCCAGCTTCCTTTCATTCAAATACCTTAAACAAACATGCAAGAGACAACAACAAACATGATAACATAAAATAAAATTCAATCTACTTAAAAGGTAAATGAGTTTTAAGCTATCAAATGTAATATTACACACGATATAGGAAATAAACCATTAGTTGTATTAATCAAACTTCAAAGAGAAATACAACTGGAGCCTTGACATTGTAGGTTCCCCTTGGCACGTCTGAGTTCCACAACCACTACAAGCATCTCATGATTCACCCTCAAAATAATGGAAGTTCAAGGCCTCTTTCCTTTTGCTCCAAACCAAACGCTACAAGCTTATTCTCCCTTCACACATAAACTAGAAGGCTAAGGTTCTCAATATGGCTCTCAAGATTTGAAGATTACTTCAGCGCTCTCATTAGCTAGTTGAGGGTGTGAAATGGCGAGTTTATACAGCTTTGATAAAGGGGAAATGGATCCTATTATGGTAGGAAAGGCCTTATCCCTTTTGGTTTGTTCCATTTTAATAGGGTAAAGGAGCCCAAACAGTCTCTCTTGGCTCTATCTTGCTCAACCATTTACTAGAATTCCATTCACGAAGCTTCTAGACCTGGAAGATTCGACTCCATTTTTAAAAACTTGCCAAAAGACGGTCAGAGCAGGTGATAAATGTCTCACTTGCGCCATTCGACACTAGTCTTGGTTTTAAACTCTGCAAATCAGCGCAGGGGAAGAACTTAGCGCTGGTCTTGAAAACTGGGTTTGAAGGAAGATTCTCGGGAAATTCTATAAGAGGGAAATGTTCTGCAGATGAAGAGGGATGTAGGGACATGTTCTTCATGGTAGGGAAACATATGAGGGTCACTGTATAGGTCCTCCAGGATCGACGAATGGGGAGTACAGGGACAGTGAAAAAATGTTGTGTAACAAATAGTTATGAAAATTTTGCCTGTTTGGACCTGTGAAATGTATTTCTTTCTTGAAGATTAACGACGAAGTTTTCTAGTGATTCCAAGTATAGGAATATGTAGCATGTTTTCTTTCTTTATATGCTACTTCATGTATGTTTTTCTTCTCCATAGATTGTGTAACTTTTAGTTGTTGGATTTTCTCTTATGTCACATATTTATCTATGTTATATTGTATAAAAAGTTACATGTGAGAATGTATATTTATCTATGCTATATAGTAGAAGACACCTGTGAGATTGCATATTTTCCTGTGTTATGATATAGAATAATATGTTGAGTTGAAATCCTTAAAATGCCCTCCATAATTTATGCACTTCATTTCCTTATTCTTTCATGACTCTACTGGGATTTACTGCTTAGGATTTTGGGTCTGTCCAACCCTTTTTACTAATTTCCTTCCTTATATTTCTCCTTCCCATATTTGTTGCAATGACCTATTATGCTGCATTTACTGTGTGTAGGCCACCAGACCTGAACATTTACTCTTAGGAATGATCTATATTGTTTATGTGTATGTTTGAATATGCCTCTAAGAAAGGTAATTGAATTAGATTTAAGTCATTTTACATTTATCTCTTGAGCAACATTGAATTTTATTCAAGAGACACCAAGATGTCCTAGGCACTAACCTCTCCTCAACCCAGGGGTTGTCTCTAGGAGCTACAACATCGGTGATGGAATTTTTTTAATTAATTTGTTGATGTTGGATCAATGTCTTATGAAAGAAAGTTGTATTACATTCTCCCTCTTTAAGCCATTGTATCCTGGACTTTTCTTTCCAAAGATACTCCTCTTGTTGTCATCATTGCTATAATTTTTTAAGGGTGTTAGCCTCCTATATTTTCAAGTCTGTAGTTCGGCCTTTAATAACTATTATTTTTTGGATGAGCATCATTTGATTTTCTAGTTCTTTTTTATCTACAAATATGTCCCCGAAGACATTCTTGTTCTAAACTTTTATTTTTTGCTTCAGTGCCTTTAGTTTAAGTTGAGAAGTATGCATTTTACTAGTCCCTCTCAAGTTTAACTCCTTCCACCAGCTAGATAGCATATCAACAAATCCATCTCATTGAAGCCAAAAAATTTCAAAACTAAAGGGGTGATTTGGCGTGGCTTCCTTAAGGTCAATGTCTAATCTTATAGGCAATGATTTGATCCCATGCAAGTTAGAATTGACGCTTCTATGAAGAGATATTTATGTAGAATGCCTTTTGACAACAAAAACCTATCCAAATGACAGGCTTAGTGATTCATGAAAATATATCACTACCGATATGAATCTAGTGATACCATATACTAAGTTAATAGTGAAGTTACCAAGTTACTAATGTTTGAATCTATAGTAAGTAGTTGGTAGTGGTGCTCGAGGGGTGATGTGGTGTTTTTTTTCAAGAAAGAAAAAATCAACAACATTCTATTAAATAAAATGATGTTTACATATAGCATGCATATAGCATATGTGTTAGAATAATCCACATATTACATGTGAATGATATCAAGATACAGGGTGTTGTTGGTGGAAAAATTTAATTTGAGGTTGACCCAGGGTTCGACCGAGGGTGTCAACAAAAACGCCTACATAGTCTAGCACTTCGCCAACATTTTCACTCCTTTGAACAAAGGAACATCTCACCCGAGGTTGAGTCATGCACTGAACAAAAAATAGGCATATGCATAAAATTTCAAAAGGGCCCATAAAATACACAATTGAATATCAGAATTCCCATCCTCCATATATTATTAAGCAACAGAGTTAAATTACATTATATCATTTCCATTACAACTTATTACAATTAGAGGCTTGCAAGTGGATATCAAAACCGACAGATAATACATAAGAAAAACATTACATGTTGATATCTCAAATATCACTTAACAATAAACACTGCAACACAGTCCCAACACATACAGGCACTGTTTATATTCCCGACACAATCTGAACCTTGCGGTACTGTCCAAAACTTGTTTCTTATTGCCTTCTGTGTTCTTTTATAGTTGTGCTTGCTTGATCTAGTCTTTGATACCTCGCTCGTTTGATCCATGGTTTTCCAATACCTAGGGCCATTACCTTAATTCTTCATTGACTATATCAGCCCCTAGCTCTTCGACACACTTCCTTATATTCCACTGTGCAAGTTCCAAAACATTTCACTGCCGCTTTGATTTTTTGGTCCTCAATTTCCAGTAGTTTTGGCCAAAACATCCTTCACAAATGTTATTCCATAAAAAACAAAGGACCTAACATGCCCTGACCAATACTATTGACTCACCCTCGATTCAATGTGTTGTTGTTGTTTCTTCTAGATCATGTGCAGGTTGGCTTCAACTAGCTTCAATTATGGTACCTTCAAACGAAGGAACCAACTCTGGAATGGTTTGAAGCATTGACTCCTTAAAGCTTATGAATGCAGAAAAAGGAGTTCCATGATTCCAAAATTGTGGAAACCTTAGAAAAAAAACCAGTAACTATCTGCTCACTAAGATAAATGGGTTGTGACTCAACAAGTTCCTGAATCTGTTGATCTGCAACCAAGGACAGAGTACTGAAAGTAATAAAATTCTTATGAGCCACTGGGTGGAGGTCGTGGAGAACTCACTTAGTTACTTGGGTTGTATCTTCCAACTAGTTGATTTGGGCATCGAGTACATTTTCCTAATCTAGAAGTTGTTTGTTGGCTTCCAGATCGAAGACCACCAGTGTTTCCTAAAATAAATTCTGGACGTTCTCGTGCAAGGTATCAATAATTTCATTCTTCTTCATGACAACACCACTTCCATATGAGATATAGTGGAATATATGCTGAGATTTTTGCATGACTTGGGGTATAGTAGCATGGATAGAAGTGTCAATCTGGAGTTTCGTAGCAATCTAAGTGTAATAGGTTGTTGAAGGATCAGATGATGACCGTTACATATTAGTTACAATGTCATGAAGCTCTACATGTTTGGACACAAGTTGTTGGCATGCCGCTTCAACCATAACACAACATTTGGTAGGGGAGCAGGTGGAAAAAACTTCAAGTTGCTCTACGACATATGGAGAAAGAGTAGGCCATAAGGATTGCAATTGAGAATGAACCACACTAGCTTGGGTCTCTAATCCTTCCTTCTCAAGGTGCAATTGCACAATTGACCTAAATGTCGATGCACCTAGTCTCTGTCTGAACCAAATGATGCTCCAACTAACAAAATGAAGCATGAATGAACTCAAATAATTGTGATGAGGACCAGGCACTGAGGGTGTCGACTAAAACTGTATCAACTAGTGGGAGCCTCGATTGCAGTGGTTGGCCACTGGGAACCAAACGTTCTAAATATCCTGTGGAAAGGACTCTCTCTATATGACAAATTTTTCATTCTGCACAACTTCTATGGAGAACTTAGTGTCAAAACCATGTTTGGTAAGGTTAGTGTAGCCATCACTTGATGTGAGGAGAAACCAAGTGATGAGTATAGGAAGGTAGTTTGAGTGATAATGTATGGTATAAATTGTACCACTCATAAAAGCCATATCTTATTCATTTATTATTTATTTATTTTCCCTAAGATGGTTCACTGAGGAGGTGATTACCATGCATACATGGGTTGATCCATATGTAAGAATAGTAGGGGGTCTCTAGGGTATGTACCTAGAAGTGTGGAATCCTTGAATATTCTAGGCCCTGCTTCAGTGAAAGAAGGAACTAGTTCTTTCTATGATCCCACAAATAGTAACACATTAGCAAGTGATGGAGAATATCTTGTCTCGTAGTGTGTAAGTTGGTTAATGGGTATGATCTTTCTATTATGAGGAAAGATCATTATTCAAAAGACTAATGATTCCACAACCTTCATGACATACATGTAAATTTTCCAAATAGGATCTTTTAATCCAAGGGGGCATCAAGTACCTAAATGTCAATGAAAAATATTTTCCCAGCAAGATTCATCGACACATTATAAAAGAGTCCTATTGGTTATGAAGGAAACCTATTATATGCCTCGAGGGTAATTAATGAAGTCACAAGCTCAGGGGATCTTAGTTTTTATTACATACTGTTGGACATGATGCAAGAGGATGCACCTTCATTAATAATGAAATGATGTACGATGTCGTTGCTTAAGGTGATAGGAATTTGGAAAGAAACTACCAATGGGAGTAATGCTTTCGAATTTCTAATTTGAATGCGATCAAATGAAAATTAGAAGTGTCAATGGTGCCTAATGCAAAAATTAAATAATTCCTTTACATTAGGCATGTTTGAAGCACTTCTAGTGTTGACATGGTAGTATGAGATTAGGAAAGGACCTTGACGATGTTATAGCTATGTGACACCTTAGCACTATGTGATGCATGCATTAGTGGTCCTTTAGTGATCTTTGAAATTGGATCAATGGGTGGATGCAAGATCATTAAGGGGGTGGATAAGGTAGACAATATCACCTCTACAAAAGAGGGACTAGGATCTGGAGGAGGGCCATAGTCTCAAGGATGTGTTTGCAATAGGGAATTCACCATATTCATATAAATAATCATGATTGGCAGTGTCTTGGGTGTTTCTTATTGCACTGTTGGTGAGTGAGGAGTGTCTACCACTTGTTGGGTAGAAATGATCCCTTATTGAATGAAGGGTGTCTATGTTATTTCATATTGTTGGCTAAATCTATATTGGCCACTATGGTTACCCAGAGTATCCTTTGTGCATCTGAATTCAAAACTTTGAAGGAAATTATGGGTATAATTTTCATAATCCCCACATAGGGTGCAATGGTAGTTAGTATATAGACTGTTATTATTTCCTTGTTCCTATGGGTTGTTCAAGCCTTAGTTAGGGTTTTGGTTTTGATAGGGGGGATTTCCCCCACCCTATAAATTTTTTTTCTTAGGGTTTCCTTCTGTTTGGTTTCCCTTCAATATGTACTTTCCCTTTGTCTTCCCATTATTGCATTGAGACGGGGGGTCGGTCATGTTGAGTTGCTTAAAGGCCTATTATTATTGGGGCAATGATCCAGGTGGATATTTGTGGCCACCCACCTATTCCACTTGTACCCCCACCATTGTTTCTTTTAGTTTGTCAATTTCCTTATTTGTAGCACAATTTACTATTTTTGGCAATTTTTGGGTCCTCAACTTCCAAAGCCATTTTGAGGCCCTAAACGACGTTTTTGGGGAAAATTTGGGCCAACATGGGTCTTTACTTGATGTTGGCCACTTTAAAGTTGTAATCCTCATATAGATATTTCTAACGAGGTATTGTGCGTGTCAAACAGAGATCGTATACCAAAGTTATGACCTCAGGAAGTTGATGTACCAATTTACCCAAACGGGGCCCATAGTTTGGCACTTCATCTCCTAGTGCTAGGTTTTTGGATGTTTAGGGTTTTCCATTGTTTCTCAATAATGTATTTGAGCCTCATTGTAACATAGTTCAGAGGCATGTATCCACCACATCTCTTCTCAGAGATAAGCTACCATCACCTGAGCTAATCATATTTCCATTCTATTTGTAAGCATATTTCAGTATTTGATATTAATGAAATGAAGTTTTATTTATATTGCATCTCTACATTTATGGTTATATCTGTAATTTTTTGGATTCCTGTTTAAATATGGATCAGTGGTATCAGAGTGGTATGCTCTTTCTTTGTTTTTCTTTGCATGTCCCCAACGAGGTCGGGATATAAGGAGTTAGGGCTCAATCTGGTTGAACATTTGCAAGATCAACCTCGCAAACCCTAACAACCGCCCATGGGGGAAGAAAATAAAGATGAGGGAGGAGGAGATCCTATCAAAATATTGCTTGAGGAAGCCCTCAAGAAACAAAGGAACACAATGATGGATAACTTTGCCTAGATCCTTCAACGGTTGCCCACTTATGGCGCATCCACATCTAGCAACCACTCTGGAGGCTCCACTCCTTTTAAGGTACAAGTAAACTTTGGCATTCCCATATTTGAGGGCCAAATAGATGCAGATGTCATAGATAAATGGTTAAATTTGCTAGAAGGATATTTTTCTGTTCATGATTTTTCTAGCCAGGAAAAGATTACTTTTTCTCTTCTCAAAGTCGCTCCCCACGTCAAGGACTGGTGGGAAACCTACTGTGAGCAAAAGGATGAAATTACGCCCTCACTATTTTCAGGCGCGCGCACTTGGAAGTCATTCTGGGATGCCATCAAGGAGCAGTACTACTCTATCGGGAGGTATGAGGATAAACACATAAAATGGACCACATTGCGGCAAGGAAGGGACCGAGATGTGCTGGAGTTTACCAATGTTTCTCATACCCTTTGCACATAGTTGGCTATCAAGGATTCTGAGAAAAATTTGGTACTCAAGTACTGTGGCTACCTACACAGGTACATCTAGGACAATATGGAGTTCTTGGACATCTCCTCACTCGGCACGGCGTACCGATTCACTGTCAAGATAGAGCAAAATTTAAAAAGAAAGAAGTGAGACTTTGGATAAGAGAATCTGAAGCAAGGGAAAGGTGCCCCCAAGACACAAAACAAAGGACAAAGCCAAGGCAGGGCAGCCCAGGACAACCCACCAATGCTGCCAGCAAAGAACAACACTGCGAAGCAAAAGAAGGACATGGGAAAGTGGTGTGAATTCCATAAGAGCTCCACTCACAACACAAGTGAGTATCAGGCCAAGAAGTCATTGGTGGCTGAGATGAAGGCTTCAAAATCAAATGCATGTTCTGACTCTAAGTCAAAACCTAACAATGGGAATGACAAATGGAAGCAGATTATCGATGCAGAGTCTAACACCACCGTTGTCACCACAAAGATCTAGAAGGAGGAACCTGAAGATCCCGAGGAGGAGGAGCGTCTCTTCCAATCCTAGATGTGGGTAAAGGGTTCCTTGCTATAGTTCATTGTCGACAATGAGAGCCAAAAGAACCTCATTTCAACAGAGATGGTGAAGCGACTAGGCTTATAGACCACAGCACACCCACAACCATACACCATTGGGTGGCTTCATCAAGGACGGGTTCTTCGTGTGAGCAAAAAATGTCACCTTCCATACAGCAACAAGCCCTTCGTGGATGAGGTATTATGTGACGTTTCTCCCCTTGATGTTTGTGATGTATTATTAGGAAAACCATACTTGTGGAAATGACATGATGTGTATGAGTCAAAGCTTCACGTTGTTATTATTACCATGGGAAATAAGTTGTACAGGATACTGGAGGTAGCACTGCCTACCGCCATCTCTTTGATTACTGCAAAACAATGCAATAAGCTCATTTCCAAAACTAGGAAATTTGTTTTCCTGATGATATGCCCTCAGGGAAAGAAGAAGACAGTGGCCACGACCTCCAGACAGGGCCCCTCTGCACGACAAAAATAGATAGACAAGGTCATGGAGGAGTACGAGGACATCTTCACCTACCCGCAGGGGTGCCTCTGCACTGTTAGGTCAAGCACTCCATTGATATGACCCCAGGTGTGTCATTGCCCAAGGGACCAATCTATTGGTGCTCCATTCTGGAGAAAGATGAAATCAAGAGGAAGATTTAGGATTTGCTGCAGAAAGGTCACATCTGATTGATTTCATCGCCCTATGGGAGCTCGATCATGTTGGTACAGAAGAAGGATGGGACTTGGAGACTTTGTATTGACTATCAGGCGCTAAACAAAATCACTGTCCAGAATAGGTACCCAATCCCATGGATTGATGACCTTCTGGATCAACTCAAGGGGGTAAAATTTTCAAAAAGATTGACTTGAAGTCCGAATATCACCAAGTACCAATTGAACCCTCCGATGTGTGGAAGACTGCCTTCAAAGCCAAGGAGGGCCCTTTCAAATGGTTGGTTATGCCTTTCTGGTTGACAAATGCTCCTATAACCTTCATGAGGCTGATGGATGACATCTTGTTGCCATTCACCAACTCATTTGTAGTGGTATACTTGGATGACATCCCAATCTTCAGCCAGAGTTGGGAAGAGCACCTCCACCACATCTGTTAGGTTCTCTAAACATTGGGGCAACACAAGTTGTGTGCCAATTTGGAGAAATGCACTTTTGGCTTGACCCAGGTTCAATATCTGGGATACATTATTGACGAATGGGGGGTGCATGTGGATCCAGCCAAGATCCAAGTCTTTTGAGATTGGCCAACGCCAACCACTCTAAAGAAGCTCCACAGCTTTATGAGTCTTGCCAATTTCTGTCGCAGGTTCATGTTAGGGTTCTCTAATATCACTTGGCCCTTGAGTCAAGTCACCAAGGGAGGAGTGAAAGAAAAATTATTTTGGTCTGAATCTCAACAAAAGGCATTCAAAAAGTTGAAACATCTCCTCTGCTCTGCACCAGTGCTCACATTACTAGACTTGCAAAAACCATTTGAGATTGAGACAGATGCCTCTGACTATGCTATTGGGACAGCCCTTACTCAACAAGGGCATCTAGTGGCATATCACAATGAGACACTTTCATACACAGTCTAGAAGTATCCCACTTATGATAAAGAGATGTATTCCATTGTGTAGGCCTGCCGACAATGGAAGCATTACATTTTGGGGAAGGAAACAATCATCCACACAAACCACCAACCCCTGCAGTTCATACAGATGCAAGGGACGTTGCAGAATGATCACCATCAGATGTGGTCCACATACCTCCAACACTTCCATTTGAATATCAAGTATAAGAAGGGCAACACCATAATGTTACAGACTACCTCAGCCGAACACCGATCATGGAGTTAACCATCGTGCTCAACTCTTGTGGGAATGAGACTTCTAATTGGCCACTTCTCTACAAAAGCGACCCAAAATTTAGCCACACATACCAGACCCTCTTGGAGGGTCAGTAAGTTCTAGATTTTCACCTACAGGGAGCCCTGTTATGCCACTTGGGACACCTTTATGTTCCTTCAAGCGAGCGTGCCAAGATGATTTGGGAAGCACACTACAATTGAGTCGCTGGACATTTCAGGGTCAAGCAAAATGGTGGCAATACTGCAAAATTATTTCTATTGGCTGAATCTTTGATAGGATGTCAGGAAGTACATTAGATCCTGCACTGCCTTCACCATTGCCAAACCATCAAGAATCAAGGCCTCTATACTCCACTTCCTACCCCTAGTTGACCTTGGGAATCCATATCCATGGATTACATGTCGGGCCTTCCTTCTAATAAGCATGGAAACGAATGTGTTTTTGTGGTCATCGATAGATTCTCAAAGATGGCCATTATGGCACCCTACAAGAAGAATATCACAATAGAAGCCACTACAAAAATCTTCTTTGAACGAGTGTGGGTACACTTTTGGATCCCACAGTCTATCATCTTAGATCGGGACAGTAGGTTCCTCAATACATTTTGGTCTAGTGTCTGGTCAATGCTAGACACCAAGCTCACTAAGTCCACAACTCTACATCCCCAAACTAATGGCTAGGCAGAGGTCGTCAACAGGATGATCATACACATTTTGCGCATGTACAAATCAAAGCTCCACGCACATGGGATGAGAGCCTCCCTTATGTTCATCATAGCTATAACCGGGCTCTCCACAACTTGATTGGCCACAGCCCTTTTCAGGTGGGCTTGGGATTCTAGCCACTATGCCCCATTGATGTGGCCATACCATTTGCAACTTCTCAGGTAGATTCGGCTCATTTCCAGTCTGAGGCCGACAGGGAAAGAAATTCATTGAGCACATTTGCCAACAGGTCCATGACATTTTGGAGAAATCAAATTCCAAGTACAATAAGGGACATGATCAACATCATGTGCCACACAATTTTTAGGTGGGCGACAAAGTCTGGTTGCATTTACAGAAGGAATGCCTTACTGGAGCCTATCAAAAACTCATACCACTCCGATATGGCCCTTACACCATTACCAAGGTTGTGGGAGACAATGCATTTGAGCTCAGTATTCCCCCATTCCTTGGCCTGCACCTAGTGTTCAATGTGGACTGCCTTCAACCATACTTCCAACCATTGTTGGACACATCATCCATTGCAGAACAACTCACACCTACAAAGTTAAATCCAGACTACATGGAACAAGCCACAACCGATCGGATCATGGACACACCAATCAAGAACAACCAACAGAAAAGGATACAACTATATCTAGTTGTCAAAGCAGGCCAATTCCCTCACTAGGGCAAGTGGCTCACCAGGGACCAAGTTCAACAGAAGATTCCTCATCTCATGGAGGAACTCAATGTAATGGGGAGCATTGCTTCCTAAGGGGGGAGGAATGATCCAGGTGGATATTGGTGGCCACCTTTCTATTCCAATTGGACCGACACCATTGTTTCTTTCAGTTTGTCAGTTTCCTTATTTGTAGCACAATTTACTATCTCTGGCAGTTTTTCAGGGCCTAAACTTCTGGAGCCATTTTGAGGCCGTAAACGACATTTTTTGGGAAACGTGGGGCCAACATGGGCCTTTCATTTATGTTAGCACTTGAAAATTGTATTCCTTGGATATATCTTTCTAACGAGGTATTGTGTGCGTCAAACAGAGATCATATTCCAAAGTACGACCCCGGGAAGTTTATGTACCAGTTTACCCAAACGGGGCCCATTGTTTGGTGCTTCATCTCCTAGGGTTAGGTTTTTGGATGTTTAGGGTTTTCCATTGTTTCTCAATAATAAATAGGCCTTTGAGCCTCATTGTAACATAGTTTAGAGGCATGTAGTTGCCACATCTCTTCTCAGAGATGAGCTACCATCGCCCGAGATAGTCTTATTTCCATTTTGTTTGTAAGCATATTTTAGTATTTGATATTAATGAAATGAATTATTATTTCTCCTACATCTCTGTATTTATGGTTATATCTGTAATTTGTTGCATTCATGTTTAAATCTGGATCAGGGAAAATAGTTTAGAAAAACTTAACCTTATCATTTTATTAAGGGTTTGTGGGGCTAGGTTGTGGTGGTCTTGGAAACGGGAAATAGGGATTTTCTTATGTAGGATTCCCATAGGAGGATTAGGATGTGGAAAGCCATCAAAGTTGTGTAGGGTGTAATAAATTCCCCCCTGCATGGGGGGGATGGGTGGGGGGAGAGTGTTAGCTAAAGTGTGAGATCTATGATAATAGCCTTCCATTACGGGAGGTTATACAAGTTGTGTATTATTGATATTAGCAAACACTAGAGGTGGTTTGAATGGGTTTCCATGGTAGGGAAATTTGTTCCCATGTTGAGGTTTATATTAGGAATGGACCTTATGATCCATTTCCATCATTTGATGCCCCTAGTTTCTCTTTATTGAAATGTTGGGGTCAAGAAGCATCTGAGATAACTATGTAAAGGTACCCCATCTAAGAGTAAATACGTTCAAAATTTTGATCCTTGGTGATGGCTTGTTCCTCATCTTGGGTCATGGTGGTTGCGATATCTTTTGCTATAACTAGCAAGAGGGACTTAAGGAAAAAGTATAAGAGAATTTCTTTGGGAATTTTCATCTTGTAGATACTTAGATGTTTGTGCCACTTTTGGATGTGGTATACAATATGGGTAGAAAATGACTATCAAAACTTAGTCAATAACTCTAATATTGTGTCATAATGAATAGGACGTTTGGAAAATATGATAAATGACTTGGCTAGGGATTTAAATGTGTTTTGGGACCTACTTTCTCACTGACACACTAATTGGTCCAATTAGGGTGCAATGAAAGAGACTCAATCCAATTGAGTCATCTGTGATACTATTTGAACAACACCATAAATCAAATGTCATAAAATGGTTGGCAAGGTCTTATCCAAGCTTTCCTTAAAGCAGAGGGATATCTAAAGATAATTTAGTGGGCATGGTGGGCCATGCGGCATTGTGATCTATAGGATTGTTCATAAACTTTCAATTTGAGAGATTCAGTGAAACAAATAACAAAATATTAGGTGTTGGATTTTCCATAGTTGTGTGCCATGTGTGAGATGTACTACTACTTTGAGGTAAAGTGGTCCCTAACAAGGTGGCACCAAGGATAGATGAGCCTACTAAAGTTGGATTAGTAGTTGATCTCTAAGGGGAAGGTCAAGCAGGTAAAGCTCCAAGACTTGGCACTCTCCTACCAAAAGTGGGATACCTTGAAGGTGTCAAGAGAACAAGGGTGCAAAATCATCCCCTCTGGTTCTCCATGGAATGGATGAATAGTGATGGGGATTTCAAGGATGAAAACCAATGTATCAACACATAAAATAAAGAAAAAAAAATGGTTAATTACTTTAATGATGTTTAATGTGTGAAACAATCCAATTTTTAGTGAGGGGTTTTCTTATGAAATCCTAAAAGACCTAGTGTCCTTCAAATCAATAGTAACTAGGCCTTCCTAAAGCTTTCAACAATGAGGGTTGATTACACCAAAAGAAAAATAGAGAAGGTATGAAAGGAGGGTTATAATGAGGGGAACTAGGGCACACTCAAGAAAATGATGACGATTCTAATAGTTGTTAAAAATAACCTCTAAGTGCAAGTTATCCCACACCCACCACCTTGGGTAAGATGCCTTATGTTTTTGCTACTAAGCTACCTTTGTCCAATGTTGGTGAGAGAATATCAACTTCTCGTTATCGACCATATATTCAAAGCCCCTGCCAAAATTTGAGAGACATAAGGAGGTTGTTGACGGTGCTATATGTCCCACCAACAATTAGAGGGTCTCTCCTGTGAATTTCTAATTAGAACTCACACCGTTTGAGATAAGAGCCCCATCTGGTATGTATGTTCGACTGCGATCATGTTGGTTTAACTTTTGGTTGTCAAATGAGGAGATGTTATAGCGAGGACAAGAATGCAATGCTCGAATAATGAGAACAAATTCAACCCAATATTGACAGGTTGTAGAATGAGGTACATTAAAGTAACAACAATAACAACAATCATTCCATGAGAAGGATCAGTGAGTTATAATTGTCTTAGACATACATGAACATGAAGATGCCATAGGTTAATTTCAAATAAGTTCACAATATTTTAACGGCATGGCGTGGAATAAATAAGCACAATTTCAAAGCAAACATGAAATCCATAAACTAAGACTGAGATCATTAACATATGCCCACATGAAATAACAAATACAAATATGATGGAAACAAAACAAATCCAATACAACCATCATAAAGATGCATGGGAATCCATACTGAGATAAAATAACTTTGTAGTGGTATGATTCGGATTGTCCACAGTATCTTGTTCATTGTGTCGACGTTTCAAACCCCAAAGGGGGTCCATCATCAGGACAAATCAGAAAGATAGAAAAAGAATGAAAGATTATTGAGAGAAGGAGACATGAACCTAGATATAAATATACCAAGAACCCTTGACTCATTCCACTTGAAGCCGGCATGGTGGAAAAGATTTGTCGATGACACCAACGTAAATTGGACTCATGGTAAGGCAGAGCTTGAAAGGTTCTTCAATCATCTTAACTCTATATCCTCTGAAATCAAATTTAGTATGGAGCTGGAAGAGAATGGTAGGATCCCATTTCTAGACGTTCTGATCAGTAGAAAGGAGGATGGTACGTTGGGTCACCAGGTCTATAGAAAGAAAACTCACACTGATAGCTATCTTCATGCTGACTCTTACCATCATCCCTCCCAGAAATCTGGCGTCTTGAACACCCTAGCTGTTAGGGCTTTCAGAATTTCTGACCGTGATCACCTAAAGGATGAGATCGAACGCTTACCCTCTGTCTTCAAAAACATTGGATACAAGCAATGGAGTATCAAGAAAGCTATAAGAAGGGCTCAGGACAGGGCCCTCTCTAAGCATCCCGCTGGTGATAAGAAAGAGAATCAAGGGAAAGTTTACCTTCCATTCATCCAAGGGACTACTGATAAGATTGCAAAAATTTTAAAAAAGAAGAACATAGACACCCAATTTACAACTTGTGGAACGATAAGACAGATGATGAGGTCGGTTAAGGATAAAATTGATCGTCAGCAACTCAAAGGAGTATACAAGATTGATTGCTCATGTGGCAAGAGTTATATTGGGGAAACAGGAAGATCTCTGAAAACAAGTGATGGCCTCCCGCCGATTCAAAATATCTGCTGTTGATAGGACTCGTGTCCTAGATGAATTTATGGTTGACTTAATTTGTTGGTACGTTCCCTCGGTAAAAGGTTTAGGGTTTCAACGGGCCTTACTGGTTATCACTCCACACCTGCCGGTTCCCTCCTATACGGTCTCGGGCCTTTTGTCAGCTGTTGTCCCGCTCATTTGTCATTTGCACTTTCACGACTGTGAGTTCTGTTCTGCTCTGTGGGAGCTCTGTTACCTCCGCTATCCCGGTCCCTGTGTTGATATTATGGGTGTTCTCGGCCCTTTGATGCTCTCGAGGTAGTGTTTCAATGGTTTATGGAGGCGATTCTTCTCTGCACAAGGTTTGTATTGTGGTTACGGGTTTGTTAGTTCAATTTTTACTGTTCGAATGTTGTCTCTGTTCCATTAATTGATTGAGCTTGCCCCATGACAGGTTCCCTCCAGGCTCGCGCTCTTCGACTCGGCTGCCAAGGTAATTTCTCATTATGATTAAACTTTCTTGTCCCTTATTTCTCCAACCCTAACGCACTCGTTCTGGGTCTTTAGGTTATGGAGGTCGTTCGGCTCCTCGATTCTGTCTTCTCTGCTACAGGTAAAGTTTTGTGCTATTACCCTCACCTGTTGGTCGTTTTCTTTAGGTTTATTGATGCCTGTAGATGTTCTAACCTGCTCTCATTTTGGTGCAGATGGTTTGATACCGCCGGCCTCTGGAGCTTGATGCATTCCACGGCTTCTGTCTGTCACTTGCATCCTCCAGCGCCTCCTTACGGGTAGGGTCCTTCCATTTAGCTAGACTGTTTTCTTTAGGGGTTCTGAGACTTGTTTTAGTGCTGGACTGTCACCTGAGCGGTTGAATAGTTGGGTTTCCCTTTGGTTCTGTGTAACCCTCTTGGGTTCTTTACGTTGGTCTTTCACTGTGAAGTCTTTGTATTTAAATACTATTGTTCCGCTGTTGAACTCTGTTTCTGGAAATGGGTATTTGATAAGTTTGAACCCTCGTCCTGAAAGTTGGTTTTTAATTGATTTTTCAAAATGGGTATTCGACTTATTCGAACCCTCGCCTGTAATCTTGTTATTTATTTAATATAAACCCTCACTCACATGGGTTTCGCTTGGTAATCCCTCGCCATGAATGATTACTTGATGTTGTCTGGTTGTGTTGTTCTCTTGCTCGAAAACTTGGTTTCGAGATTCTGTTTCAAATGGAATTTTTGTTTCGAAGGCCGTGAACGCCTCGACTGTATTTTGCTTTATTTATAATAATGGATGAAATGTTACAAATTGTTTGATTGCATTCCGACAGCTGTGTTGTTCATAAATAATTGGGGTTATATGGATTACCTGAAAGATTGTTTGTGTTGTTGTATTTCTCGTTCTCCTTTATCTGGCCGTGATATAGTCGGCAACGCTTGCTCTCCTTGTGAATATTAGCTATCTCGTTATTCACGTATTCTCGTCCTCGAACTTAATATGTTAGACAACGCCTGCTCTTTTTGTGAATGGTTCCCATCTTACTGTTCCAACGCAATTGTTACACAGTGTTTGTATATTGATGCATGAAATTTAGTCTACACAGTGGTGATTTTAATACAGAGTATAAAAATAATGATTTATTCTGAAATGACTGTTACTTTCTTTTTCTATTTTGAGGAATCGTCTACAATGTTTATCTTTTCTCTTTTAAAACCCCTGAAACACTACAGTTCTATTCAGGTAGAACTGCCCAATAGAATTGGGTAACTGTGCACCAATTCCTAACTGTTCCTAACTAATACAATTTGTAAAGAGACTAGTTAACTAATAAAAAGAACTAATTAACTGACAACCTATTTTTCTGTTAATAATTTCTATCTGAAAAGAAACAATTCATAACTCCAATCGACCTGGTCCTAATGTCTTCTGACAAAATAAAACAAATAAAATAACGTAAAATAACTGACAAGCCTACACCTGTCGAGCTATGTATGTATGATTGCCTCTTCGTGAGACTGTCAACCAACTTGTCTCCTCGGAGCTGGATGCTCCTGCATCAGGCTCCCGGGGTGGCAAAATGTCATGGCTCTGTTCCATGAGGTCGTCGACAGAATAGCCTGCTTTCTGTATTTGCATCGCGTTAAGCCACGAACTGTCCTCTATTGGACGATTCTTCCATTTTACCAAATACTGCAAATACTCCTTCCTGCGTGTGCGGTTAGCTACTTGTGTGTCCAGAATCCCTTCGATCTCAACGGGTGGTGCCATTGACATCTATCTCGTCCACGAATCTCCTTCACATTTGGTGTCCTGCGGTGGCTCTGCTGCTGCATTATCTGCTGAACCTGTGACATAAGGAAACAGATTTGCCACGTTAAAAATAGGGGAAATGCCAATCCCTGGTGGCAACTGTAACTCATAGGCATTCGCAGAAAATTTGTGAATGATCTTGCAGGGCCCGATTTTCTTGAATTTCAGCTTGTTGTACTCTCGTTTTGGAAACCATTCCTTACGTAAGTACGCAAGGACTTCGTCCCCTATGTTGAATTGAACTTCCCGACGTTTTGTATCAGCTCGCTGTTTATGCCTCTGACTGCTGTCTTGTAATTTCAGTTTGACCTGTTCGTGCAAATTGCTCATAGCTTGGGCGAAATCTTCCCCATCAGCGCTCCGTTTCTCAAGTTTCCCCAAATCTCGTAACTCATGCACTCCTCGCGGATGCATGCTGTACAGAATCTGGAACAGACTGTATCCTGTGCTGCGGTTAGGGGAATCGTTGTATGCGAATTCCGCCTGCGCAAGTACACGGTCCCAAGTCCGGGAATTTTCACCTGTTAAACTTCGAAGTAGATTTCCCAGACTTCGGTTTACTACCTCCGTCTGACCATCTGTCTGCGGATGATAAGCGGAGCTGAACTGCAACTGGGTGTTCAACTTTTTCCACAGAGTTGTCCAAAAATGACCAGTGAACTTTACATCTCTGTCAGAGATAATGGATCTTGGAAGTCCATGCAATCGCACAATCTCAGTGAAGAAAAGATGTGCTATGTAAGTAGCATCGCTGGTTTTCCTGCATGGTACAAAGTACGCCATCTTTGAAAATCGGTCTACCACAACCATTAATGAATCAAAGCCTCGTTGTGTCTTCGGCAAACCCAGTACAAAATCCATACTAACTGAATCCCATGGTCGACTAGGAATGGGTAATGGCATATAAAGTCCAGTGTTTTGACTGTGACCTTTTGCCAATTGACAAATTTTACACCTAGTCACATACCTCTGCACATCCCGCTGCAACTTTGGCCAAAAATAAAAATGCTGCACCTGAGCAATCGTTTTGTCGATACCGAAATGTCCTGCCAGGCCTCCACTGTGTTTTTTCTGTATAATGTTTTCTCGCATAGAACAGTTGGGAATACATAACTGCCCTCCCTTAAACAGCAATCCTTCCTGTAGATTATAGTCTAACCACATGCTGTTATTTCGTAACAGCGGGTTTTGGCAAGCCTCATAGGCCTCCCTAAACTCGGTGTCAGTCGGATACAGCTCTTTTAAATGTTCAAAGCCTAAAATCTACATCGTGCTTTCCTGTAGAAGCAACTTTCTCCTACTAAGTGCATCTGCTACCTTATTTGATTGCCCTCTAATGTGCTTTAGTACAAATGTAAAACTTTGCAAGTACTCAACCCAAGCTGCATGCTTATGGTTCAATTTATGCTGCTACATAATGTACTGTAACACAGAATTGTCAGAGAATAAAACAAACTCGTTACCTAACAGATAATGTCGCCAATGTTTCAAAGCTTGCACAATGGCGTAAAACTCTTTGTCGTAGGTTGAGTATTTCTGCCTGCTTTCATTTAGCTTTTCACTGAAATAAGCAACCGGTCTGTCCTCCTGGCTAAGGACTGCCCCAATGGTCGTACCACTGGCATCGCAACGAACCTGAAAAAGTTTGTTGAAATCCGGCAGTCTTAACACTGGTCTTTCAGTAATCTTCTTTTTCAAGATCTGAAAACTATGTTCTACTGCTTTAGTCCAGTGAAATGGCTGATTTATTTTCTTGATCGTATCCAACATTGGTGCGCAAATCTCGCTGAAATTTCTGATGAACTTCCTGTAAAAATTGGCTAGTCCATGGAAACTTCGAACTTCAAATAAAATTTTCGGAGAAGGCCAGCTAACTATAGCTGTCACCTTTTCTGGGTCCATTTTTAGTTCATTTTCTGCGATGACAAAGCCCAGATACACTAATTCTCGCTAAAAAAAAGTACACTTCTTCAGATTGATTAACAGCTTGTTTTGCTGTAACTTCCTCAACACACTCTGCAAATGTCTGAAATGTTCCTCCTTAGTCTTACTAAAAATCAGAATATCATCCAAGTAAACTATCACAAACTTACCATTAAATTCCTTCAGCACTTCATTCATCAGGCGCATGAATGTGCTGGGAGCGTTGCTCAAACCAAATGGCATCACCAGCCACTCATATAAGCCTTCATTCGTCTTGAAAGCGGTCTTCCATTCATCTCCCTCCCGAATCCAGATCTGGTGATATCCACTCTTCAAGTCAATCTTCGAAAAATAAGCCGCTCCACTCAAACAATCCATCATATCGTCCATCTTAGGTAAGGGAAACCTGTACCTAACAGTAATTTTGTTAATAGCCCTAGAATCCGTACACATTATCCACTCTCCTCCTTTCTTTGGAGCCAAAACAGTTGGTACTGCACATGGGCTCATGCTCTCTCGAATCAAACCTTTGTCCAATAACTCCTGGACCTGCTTCCTAATTTCTTCATGGTCCTTGGGACTCATGTGGTAAGCTGCTTTATTTGGCAGGCTTGTCCTGGTATAAAGTCAATACAGTGACTAATACCTCTCCTTGGTGGCAATTCATCTGGAAGATCATCTACCACAATGTCTCCAAAATCCTGCAGCAACCTCTGAACTTCTTTAGGCAAATCTGAAACCTGTGTATGAAGTACCACTGCCTTTGGTCTCCTTATGACAGCAAAATTTATCTCGCTGTCCTCAATCTGTTTTATAAATTCTTTTCCGCCTAACAGCACTGCTTTCACTCCACTATCTTCTACTGTATTTTCCTCCTTAATGGGTACAAGCGTATGCTTGATCCCGTCTTTCACAAAATTATAGCAGTTGGTTTTCCCATCATGAACTGCACTTCTATCAAACTGCCAAGGTCGTCCCAACAGTAAGTGACAGGCATCCATTGGCATGACATCGCAAAGGATCTTGTCCTTATACTTACCGATCTGAAACTCCACCTCACACTGTTCATCAACTAACAGTTGATGCCCTTTCTGCAGCCACGACACTTTGTAGGGAGTAGGATGTTTTAACTTCTTTAATCCCAGCTTTTCTACCATCTCCACAGCTACTAAATTGTCGGTACTCCCACTGTCAATGATCAGTTTACAGCACTTACCTCGTGACTTGTAAACGGTGCGAAACAAAGCTTTTCGCTGATCCGGTTCTGCAACCCCTTTTGCTGGTTTTAACAGTACTTTATTTAACACCAAAGCTTCGCCTGTCTCTGGTGTGTTCTCTGCTTCTTGAGGTGTCTCCTCAACATCCTCTGGCTGAGCAACATAGGTTCCTCTCCCACCTGCTGGTTCACCTTCAGGACAATCATATGACTTGTGTCCCAATTTGTGACAACAATAGCACTGGACAGTTCCCCTGCCTCGACCAAATCCTCGCCCTCGCTGAG